>JANTPZ010087049.1:0-20805 GCA_025593235.1 Vachellia pachyceras
TTAAGAAATTTATTTAAAATTTTTATTCTTTAACACGTATTTGTATATATTGTTTTATATAATGATACATATAAATATTTCATAATATATGTTATAATTAAGTAATTTATTTAAAATTTTTAATCTCTATAAAAAAGTCAACTTACTCTTATATTAATACCCTCTTATACATTTTCTCTCTCTTCTTCTCCTCAAAAGCTAATTCTTCCTACTTTTGCCTAAAAGCCACTTTTAGCCAAAAGCTCCTTTTTTGAAAAAACATTACCAAACACTACTTTTACCACAAAAGCCACTTTTTATCACAAAAGCCACTTTTTTTCCTCCAAAAGCCCAACCAAACACAGCCAATAGTGCTCAGCAAGCAGCGACCATTGTATCTCAGTGTCCGCGTCATTAGAAGTGTACGTTATGTCGCTTTGCCACATAATGCACTGTGATTCAACAACGGGCCTAATGGTGGGCCTTCTTTAAGATTTAAATGGAATATAGGCCCATTGGGTACACCTCGCCTTTCATTGAAAAACAAGTTTCATCCCCTCACCAAGTTTCTTTAAGACAGTGTAATGTCATCATTCGCTATATTTTGAGGGAGCAGAACTGTTTAGCAGATGCGCTGGCTAAGGAGGATATCTTCTCCTCAGCCATTTACTATGAGTGCCCGCGCCACTTGCAAAGTTTGTGCGTGAGTAATAGTTTGGGATATTCTCCCGATGTTATGTAATTCTCTTCCCTTATGAGGCTTGTGCTCTCTTTTATGTATCAAAAAAAAAAGTTTCATCCCCTCACCAATGGTTGGTTGGATCAAGTGGTAAACGGCATATTCCAACTTGTATATGCAGTAGCCACCGTTGGGAGACTCACCCATCATTTTCAGGTGCGTGACGCGGGTCGGATTCTGATTAGTCGGGGCGAAGCTTCGAAAACCGGACGGGAAACAAAAAAAAGTTACATCCCCTCAAAAAAAGTTTCCTCGAAATCAACCCAGGTTTTAAAGAATGCTTACTCACTTCACTCTCCATTTCTTTTAAACCGGTTTAGAATGCTAGTGTAAAAGAAACAGCGTTTTCTGCAGTGATGAGCTAATTGCATGAGGAAATTATAGTATAGGATCCCACATTACTCACTCTCTGTTATTTTTTAGCTCAAACTCTATAAAAGTCAATAACTTCCTGAATACATTTCAAAACCTAAATTTTACCTCGGAATTCGTAAAAGACATTATCCCAAAATCTATTATCTAAAACCTAGGGTTAACCTTGAATTCCGTAAAAGTTATTCCCAAATGGACTTCCAAACAAACCCTTAATCCTTCCATATATTGCTTAGATCCAATTTCTAACACGTCCCGTGTACCTACACCCAAATTGCAACACTAGTTATTTGAATTAACTTTTTTAAATGATTTTATGTACTTTAAAGTAAGGGAAGTGGGGGAATCACAGGTGGGGTTAGTGGCGGAGCTAGGATCCTGATTCAGGGGTGTAAACTATTTTCTAAGAAGATAAGTGAGACTTATTTTTAATATGTTTTGAGAAGAATTTGAACAAAAATTTAGTGGGTTCAAAATTAGTAAATGAGTGGGTGCAAAATAAATCACATAGTACTAATATATACCTAATTTTCTGGACGCACCCACTCAAGTATATGTAGGTCCGCCATTGGTGGGGTCCGCCACATCTAATACGAATTTTACTTTTAATTTACTTTAACAACAACATCCACGATTGAAAAAAAAAAAAAGAAAGAAAGAAAGCAATTATGAACAAGTCATATTTTTATAAAGAGGCACTCTTCAGAAAAGGTTCCTTAAAGGAGCGAGGAAGAACACATGGAGTGAGGGAGGATTTGAATCCAACTATATGCTTGACAGGGTGACACACTTATCTTAAAGATCACTTCCATCGTACCAAATGAGTCCTTAAAAGAAAATAGTGTGTGAACCATGAAAAAAGAATAAATTATAGGTTTAAGGTGTAAATGTATTCCGGAAGTTTTTACAAAGGAGCGTTGGCTATTCAAAAGTTTCTTTCTGTGCAATCCTGACCCCAAAGTGTTAAAAATAGTAAAATCTATGGCTTAAAAAAGGTTAAGTTGTTTGATAGTTAAATAATTTTATTTAACTTTTTTAAAATACATGGAATATTAAAAATTTGCTAAATTATTTAACTTTTTAAAATACATGGAATATTAAAAATTTGCTAAAATAAACGTGGATGGTGCCTATTTCAATAAAGTTTTTTCTTGAGCAACAGTTAACTATAATTCCTTTATACGATTTTTAATAAATTTTCAATTCCGTCATGCACAGGTGTCCCATATAATTGTGTGTTAAGCATTGTTGACCAAGAAAAGAAGTCTTTTAAAAAAAAAAATTGGTAAATAATAGTTCATAAGAATTTAAAACGTGTCGGTTATTGATAGTACATGTCAAGTTAATCAATTTCATTTTTGGTATCGAAAAAAATTCAATTTCACTTATACATATATAGTGAATTGATTTTAGAAAAATACTGTTCACATATTATGGATATTATGGCAAAATTTGCATGCAAAAATAAGTGGTTATAATGACTTAAATCAATCAAATATTTTATTTCCAAACGGTAAATAAAATATAATCAATTAATTATAATCCTTATCAGGCAAATTTTGTCATATTATTTATAAATCAAAACCAGGCCAGCATATAATATCTTCTAGATCATCCACACAAATTACACAAAAGAAGAAAGTGCTTAATGAGATATGTTTGAAAAGAAGTAGGAAAAGTAGGAAGCATTCATGTGAAAATCAAGGTTTGAAACATTATGGTTATGTTAGAAATTGTGCCTTATGGATCAATCATTGTACCTCACACATTATTTGTTTTAATGTATTTTCTCCATTTAATTATCAAATGTTTTGTATGTTTATTATGATAATTGCATCCATAGACGAATTATGAATATTTTTCTAAATGTCTCTGGTTGGTTGTTTATGCGGGAGCAAAGATAAAGTAAGACCGGTATAACTTTGATAAGGTATGGGGATACGAGTCAAAGTCATATGCACTTGTAAAAGTGCAAGGTGCTGGATCGACCCGCTATGAGAAAGTTATATGAATTAAGTCATTAGCTTATCTTATATGTAATCATATCACCACGCCATTTAACCAGAGATTATCGTGGATTCCTACATGAAAGTTGTTAAGTTTTGACTTAGTCAAAAATCACCTTTGACCGGGTGATGATAAAGGCTATGATCAGATTTAGGGATCTTTCATGTAAATGAATGTAAATGATCAAGATGAGATTTGTCCATCGCATTAGTTGAGAGATATTATTAGGCCCTTCGATGAGTGAGTCTAAGAAATGTATGGTCATACTGTAACGAAAAGGAGTTTTCGTTTCTGAGATTAGACTACTCAGGGATCGAGAAAGTAATGGTTAAGAATAGGAGGATGATGTCATCCATGCCTCATCCTTGACCAAGATATCATGTAACAAAATAAACGTGATGTGGTTACATGAAATATTGTGTTGTGTTAATGATCCTCATATGATTTGGGTAGTCGTAATGTCATGTTAGAGGCCACCTGCAACTTGTGGGCTAGTATTGAGTTTAGCCCACCGCCAACTTCACATGGGTCTACATAGTCGCACACAAGAACAGCCAAACATGAGATTTAATTCTAAGGTTTATTCGAATTTTATATATGTATATATATTCGAAATGACAACAATATTTAATTTATTTGATAAATTAAATAACTAACATCGATATTCAAATTCAGATTTATTATAAAGATAAATTAAATTCGTTGGCTCATTATTTGGATTAATTATATGGATATGATTTAATCAAATCAGATTAATTCAAATTAGAATTGCAAAATTTGAATTTCATGTTTTGAATTTTAAATTTAGAATTTCAAGATTAATGAAGATTAATTTTGAATATATTTTGAGATTTGGATTTCAACATTAAAAAAGATTAATCTTGAATATCCTTTTTGAAATTTAGATTTCAAGATTAATCTTGAATATCTTTGAATTTTGGATTTTAAGATTAATCTTGAATATCCTTTTTGAAATTTGAATTTCAAGATTAATCAAGATTAATCTTGAATATATTTTGAGATTCATATTTTCAAGATTAATAAAAGATTAATTTTAAATATATTTATTAAATTCGGATTTTCAAGATTAATAAAAGATTAATATTAGATTATGATGTGCTCCATAAGTTCTATAAACATGAGGACTTATGAGTAAGAGATGTATGGAATTCAAATTTGATTGTGATCCACATAAACCCTAAAGTGAGAGTGAGACATGATAAGCGCTAGCACGCTGCGATTGTTAGAAACTGTGCATGGATACCGGTAGAGGAAGATGATCAAAAGCGTTTGATCTTTAAGATCGTGTGCAAGAACGTGAAAAGTTTGTGAAGGATGTGAGTGTTGGAAACAAAAAAGATAACCAAACGCAATGAAGCTCTAAATTCAAGAACCGAAAATGTATTACACTATCTCTTCGGTCTAAATGCCTTTGACAGATCCATACGTGTGATTAGAAAATTTTAATTTGTAATAGTTTCTTCCGCTGCTTGTATGTTCCAATCCCAACATGTCCCACCACTCACACCCCTTTGTTAAACAATTAATAATCATAACAATAAAAATAATATTTTCTTCTCTCTAAAATATTAAAAAACGTATTTCCCTCTACACACAGGAAATTCCATGCCTTTCTATATATATATATATATATATATATTTGGACACTGAAATACACCAAGGTTAAGTAACATTTTAGGTGTACGTAATTGTATGTGTGTTTGTGTGTGGTTATAATATATATATATATATATAATATCATGATGTATTATATTGAATTCCCACATGGGAATGAAACAAGTTAGCTGAACTGTCCTCTACTACTAAATTCCTATGATATTTGCCCTATTGCTTGTCTATATATTCCTTTTTCTTTTCTCTCCTTTCTCTCTTTTTTTCCTCTTTATTTTCTTTGTCTGCTTTTGTATATGTCGCTATATTTTTTAATTGAATTATCAAAACACCTTTTAAGTATATGGATTAACTTTTAATTAACCATTGGCCAAAAAAACTTTTAATTAACCATAGATTATTGGGTCCCCTTTAAACTTTCAAACTCACAGAAGTTACCTCCGTATACACATTGTTAATTACTATATTATTTCATTACGGAAGTGAGATATATATATATATATATATAGACACATACATAAACGGCGATATATTCTCTTAAACCGTTTTTTCATTTTTCAGATTTAATATCTTCAAACTTTAATCATGTTAATAATGAATGAATGAATGAATTAAGTTTAGAAAAATTTATTTAAAAAATTTAAAATCAAACTTTTTTTTTGCATAAGTCAAAGTCTTTGAAAACATATCATGCAAGTCAAAGCAAAACTATCTCGAAATTCGTAAAACCATCTCAAAATCCGTAAAAACATCTCGAAATTTATAAAAATCACCTTGAAATCCATAAAATCATTTAAAAATCCGTAAACTTCTTTTTCCCAATGGAGTTCCCAAACACACACATTGTCTCAAGTGTTGGCCGTTAATATCATAGAAAAAATCATCATCATCATCATCATTATATTGTCATTATTTAATTGAAAAGCCTCGTGGTAAGGCCAGCAATCCCAAGTCTCTTCTCTAGGCTAAGTCTTTTAAATTTTAACAATGATTTAAGCATCGGAAAAAAATTTACTAAAAAATTGTTTCTAGAATATCTTTACTGTCTATTTTGTCATTTTAAAAAGTGTAATGAGAGGTTAAATTCACGTCTAACAAGTTACAATTTAGAAATCAAATAACTGGAAGTGACATAAAATTTTGAACACTTAAATTTTTTATTGTTATATTATAAAAGACAAATATGAATTACAAATTAATTCTCAACAAATTTAAATGAATGAAAATAATTTTTACTGTCTATTTTTACTCAACAAATTTAAATTAAAAGACAAATATCTTTACTGTCTATTTTGTTATTTGTTTTAATCTTTCAATCTTATTGATATTATATATTAAAATATTTTTAAAAAAATGTTTAATATTAAAATACATAAAAATTATTAAAGATATTATAATTGCTAAATAACATATGAAAGGTTATGATGAAAATATTTTCTTTGAGTCCATTAACTTCATATTAAATATTTTTATAAATATTTATGTTGCCACAGCTGTCACCGTAGTAGTAAATGTTTTATCGATTATACTCAACAACTTATTGGATAATATAATATAATTTATTTTTATTTAAATATTACTTTTATAATTAATTAAGAATGTTTTTATATATGCAAATTAAATCATTTTGGTTTAGTCATGATCTATTTAATTCTGAGTTAAGGTTGATCTAACTCACTAACTATTGAACTATTACCTCAATCGATCTATTGTCTGATTCGATTTTTTGAACCTTACAAAATTATTTCTCGAAAATTGTAAAACATTGAAAACAAGGTTGGATAGTGGCAAGAAAGGCATTCACAAAAATGACCATTTTGGACATCATAACCTCATGTATCATAGTTGTTGAAGAATTCATGCATATACGTTTTCCTGATTCATCAAACCTTTTTGCTATTATATCACATGATAATATATAATATATGTCACTATGTAATCACTTACTCAATAACTATACTTACAATGCAAATGACAATGTTTATAAATTCATTTACTATTTCAATAACAACATTTACCACTATATTTAATAAGTTTTACATTTGAAGAAATTTAACTAATTAATGAGCGTGTGAGAAATTTGCTACATGTGTCAATCTTTACAAGAAAGAATATGATATTTTAAACATTGACTAGTAACGTGGATGATAACATTTGTACATGTATTTATCTTTTTTAATAATTCCATTTATTATTACATTTAATTTAACAAATTTTTTATTTGGAGAAATTCAACGATTACTCTCCTTCAATTATATAATTGAGATTGTAATGTTTTAAATTACTGATAATAAGAATTATTGTAAAGTAAATACTTTGGTTTTTTTTTTTGGGATTTCGCTTAATGCTTTTGTCTCGTAAAAGAGTGAAAAGAAACCGCCAGAGTAAGCAAATGACTAAACCAGTTTTGACTCTGGAGCTTCCCTATCCTAAAAAGGACAGTTTGGAGCTTAAACTCTCGGAAGCTCGTTGCTTGAGTTTGAGAATCCACGGCTCGGTGTGGGGAGGGAGCGCAACAATGTCGGGTTTTCTCTTTGGATCTTCTGCTTCTTCCTCTCAATCTTCATCTCCATTTTCGTTCACCAACATTTCATCATCTTCAGCTTCACCTTTGTCATTCGGATCATCGTCTTCCACATTCGGGTCATCCGCAGCCTCTACTGGATTTTCATCTGGATCATCCCCTTCCCCTTTCGTCTCCTCTTCTTCCACACCTTCTTTCTCTTTCGCATTAAACTCCTCCTCTTCCTCATCTTCGTCTCTTTTCTCTGCTCCAACCGCTGCCCCTGCTTCGGCTCCGTCATTCGGATTCGGATCTGCCGCTGCTTCTTCGGCGCCTTCATTGTTCAGTTTTTGTTCGGCGGCATCCAGCTCATCGAGTTCTACTCCATCGCTATTTGGGTCTTCTTCTGCTGCTCCATCTTCTTCTCCTTCCCCATTCGTGGCAAGTTCCGGGTCGTCACTTTTTGGTTCATCGGCGCCGTCTTTGTTCGGGTCATCCGCATCATCTTCGAGTGCTACCTCATCCTTATTCGCTTCATCTTCGTCTGCAGGGGCCAGTTCAGGTTCTTCACTGTTTGGGGCACCTTCGGCACGTAGTTCTAATACCCCTTTGTTTGGAGGGAAGACTCCTGGAGCGTCGCCGTTTGGGGCATCAGCTCCCAGCGCGAGTGCTGCGTCATCTGCGTCCATCGAAGCTTCTGGGTCTTCCCTGTTCGCTGCTTCTTCGGTTTCTTCTTCATCCACAGCTGTTTCATCTGCATTTCCTGCTTCGAATTTATTTGGTGGTTCCACTTCATCTTTTGCTGCTACCACCACTCCTTCGCTCTCGCGCCCTTTCTTTTGTCAAAGCACTTCTGTAACTGCTTCACCAAAATTACCGTCAGAGATCACAGGAAAGACTGTAGAGGAGGTAATCTCGTTATATGTTTCCAGTGTTATACTTCTATTTTTCTGTGGATTTATTGTTTCTACTTTGCTTAAAATGAGAGAGCAGTGCAATAAAACTTTCATTTTACTTACTAGATACTTTCCAATCACAAATAACTTCAGTAGTTTGCTTCTTTTTACACCATCCAAGTTAAATTATATGATTATCATTACTATCAATTTAACCATCTTTTTGTATAATTTATTCTTTACATCTAAACTTTGTCACGTTTGGAATGGTTTGATTCTCCAATATAATCTTCAAATCATTTCCAACTTGTATGTTATTAGAATTGCAATGCATATATTTTGCATTGCTCCTAGTCAGACGAAAGCATTTTGACTCTTAAAACCCATAGGGTATGTTTGGTTGGGGGGAAGGGAGGGAATATAAGGTTTAATGAGACCCTCTCCTTGTTTGGTTTGAATTTTTTAGAGGGGAGGGGATAAAAATCACTATCTCTCCCCCATTCCCTCCTCTTTTTTTGTTCCCTCCAATTTGGGGGTTTTGAAGGGAGCCAAAAGTTATGGACTAAAATGGCCCTCCCATATTATAATTATTTCACCCAATACCCTTATTATTCCTCTTTTTAATAAATTTATTGTAATAAAATAAAATAAATGAAAATATATTGTAATAAATTTACATTATTATAAAAATGATTAAAAAATTATATAATTATAATTTAAAATATATTATTAAATTTAATTAAATATTTTAAAAATATATTTTTAAAAATAAGATAATAATTACAAGCATATTTTTATAAAAATATATTATTATAAAAATAATTTAAAATTTAAATATATTATTATAATTAAAAGATATTATTAAATTCAAAATAAAAAATATGATCATTGATAAAAAAATCCTTCAATTTCAAAATATAATTTTTTATTTATTATAAATAAAAGTATTACTAAATTAATTAGCAGGTTGAACATATTATTACTTAAATTAATTAGAAATAAAAATTATATAATTATGATTAAGAATATATAATACATATTAATTAAACATAAACTATTATATAAGGGTATAATGGTAAATTAATTATTACTTCATTCTTCTTTTAAACTAAACATAAAACTCATTTCTTCTTCTCCCCTCCAACATAACCAAACATGGTAACACTAAACCCTTCCATCCCTTACCCTTCCCTCCTATTCATCCCTTCCCTTTCCCCTCCATCAAACCAAACATAGCCTTAAAATCTCAAGTTTGGAATTAATATCATCAGCAAAAAGAAAAAAGCAATTAAAAACGTCTAGTAAGAACGTCTTGGATGAACATGCATCTAGTACTAGGTTAAAAGAATTATATCATCAGCAAAAAGCATGCATCTAGGGGTCTCTTCTATGATAAGCTTAGTAAGAACGTCTAGTACTAGGTTAAACAATTAAAAACGTTCCAACTCTAGTTGTTACCCCTTCATAGATGTCTTGGATGACTGTGATACATGCCACACATACAACCTTTTCTTTTCCAAAGCTTTCCTAAGGACATTTCTAGGTACACAGTCATAAGCTTTTTCTAGGTCAATAAAAACTATATGCAAGTCTTTTCCTTTACTCCAATAATCTTCCATGAACCTTTTTTTTTTTGTAGATAATCGCTTCTATTGTGAACCTTCATGGCATGAACCTAAATTGATTTTTAGAAATACAAGTCTTCAATCACCTTTTCCCATAATTTCATTGTATCAAGCTTATTCCACTATAGTTTGCACAAATTTGAATATCTCCTATATTCTTATAGATCGAAACCAATGTACTTTTCTCCGGTTATCAGACATTTTCTTGGATCTTAGAATTTCATTAAATAACTTAGAAAGCCATATCATACCCTCTTTACCCAAACATTTCCAGGTCTCAATAGGATACCATCATGACCAATAGCTTTATCATTTTCCATTTTTCGAGAGCTTTAACCTCGCCAATTTGTATTCTGTGATAAAATTACAAATTCAGCTCATCTTCACTAGTTAAATGCTCCAACATACATGTCGAACCCCCACCTCCACCGTTAATTAATTTATAAAAGTAGATCTCCTATCTTTCCTTAATATCACCATCTTGAACTAGAACTTTGCCCTCTTTATCTTTTACACATCTTACTTGATCCAAGTCTCTTGATTTTCCCTCCCTATTCTTTGCAATTTTATAAATTTTTTGTTCCCTAGCCTTTGTCTCTAACTCTTTAAGAAACTCCTTATACCCTTTAGAACAACCTTCAATCACTTCCTTCTTAGTCTCTTCAATCTTTAGCCAAGCGACATTAAGGGCCTAACACAACCCTCCTGCTTTATCAGGATAGTACGGGCAAAACGACACGGAGCCGGCAAATTGGCAGCCTGCCAAATGTTGGGCTACACGAGCCTGAAAACCCACGGCTGATGGGTTAGCCATTAGTTCCTAATTCCACTGAAGGAGTTGAGCTGACCTAATGTCTTAATCCATCTGAGATTCGACTATCCCAGTATCCACAGATCCACACACAGCACTGACGCCTTCCTCATCTCTCCCAAAAGCCAAAATCTTAAACGACGCCCTCCTCTTCACTCGGTCGTCCAGCTATACTAGTATACTTGTCTTCCAGTTCTCATCGTCTTCCACAATCCACAGACCTGGTGAAGCTTCGATGTTCATGCTGTTGTCAACTCGTTGTCTCGTCTAGCTATCATCGTCTTCCACAGACCTCGTCGAGCTGTCGTCGTCTTCCCAGACCTAGTCGAGTTATAGCCTGTCGTCGTTGGAGAGAGCAACCACGCAAGAGGTAGAGTGTCCTAAATCCCTTTGCAATTAATGTGAGCATCCCTAATCCCTTTCCATCCTCAATTTGGGGTTGGGGAAATGATGGAATCACGGTTCTGAAATAGGAAATCAATGATTAAAGGTTGAAAACGCAACTAAAGTTAGTTAAAGATGAAAATCGATGCTGCATGTGTTAGATTGTATTGATCTGTGAATCTATCGTGTGATGCTTGCTGTTCTTGTGAGAATAGTTCTGAAATCAAGCATGTTGATTATTGATGTTGATCAGAAGTTATTGGTGTTGATTATTGATGTTAGACTTTGGGTTTTCTGAAATCAAGAGTAAAAGAAAGCATAAACACCTAATAGTCTATAAAATTGATGCCAGACAATTAAGAAGATGCTGTTATTTGTCACTGAATTGAGTGTCCCGAAACAAAGGTTTGTTTTTTTAAAGAGAATAGAATCAGTTTCTTGTGAAAAAATGAGTTCAGACTCAGTTCCCTGTTTTACTAAGTACAGGGTTGGATTTGAGTCAGTTTATTATGTTGAATAAAGAAGCATTATAGATGTCATGGATTTGAGTTATATAAAGATGTAAACATTGTTTAAATTTAGAATACAATTTCAGGATTAAAAGAAGGGGGCTGTCGTAAGTTTTGACGAAGGACCAAGTGCTTGAATGGAGTCAAAATTGTATGTACAAGTTACGAACTAATGTATGAATATAAATAATGGTTGGGTTAAATTCTTAGGGGTTGAAACTGTTTAACACCAAGAATGTTAGAGGAGTAATTTAAATTATTAGATTGTGTTTGAGGTTCCATAATGGTACATAAAACAACGTTCTTGAAAGGGTGGTAATTCTTGAAGCTGGAATTTTCTGGGTTGTGATGATATTGTCCAAATACTTAAAGGGTGGTGATTTTTTAAAACTGAAATGTTTTTCAGATTATGTTGTGCTGCTGTTGAAACGTCCTTAATGGTTAAAAACTTATCATCGTTGCTGTTTTGGGATCATTGTCTTTAATAGTTAGCGTTTAGGAATGTTTAAATGATTGAGTCTTTGGAGTTGAACTTATTCAAGTTACCGTTTATTGCCTTTAAATGATTAACAATTATTTTAGATGGTTAGAATGAGGTTAGAGGTGTTAGAATAAAGGTTCAAACGTTGTTCTTGAAGCTGGAAATTTCAGATTACTGGAAATTTTAGGTTTAAACGTTACATTAGGCATGGTTATTGCATTTGTTAGTCGTTTAGTTTCTCATTTCCTGAATTGATTTTTGATTATTATGCTAAATGTACTAAATGTGTTATGCTCACTTGTATTTTCAGTTGAAGATGGAAGTTAATGAGGACAAAAGAATAGATGTTGATCCAAATAACACAGCTGAAACAATTGTGGAAAATCAATCAGTCCAATCTGCAGATGTAAATGTATGCACTTTACTCCCAAAATACAAGGACATTGGTGCTATGATGTTAGATCAAGCAGGGAATGTTAGATCTAGACAAATTGATCATAGCAAAGTTAGGGAAAAGATTGCTTTTGCTATCATTAAACATGATCTTCCCTATTCCTTTGTCGAGTATGATGGAATCAAGGATTTGTTGTGCTATTTGAATCCTAATTATAAGAACATTACTAGAAAGACTGTTGTGATAGATGTTTGGACTTTCTATCTCAATCAAAAAAAGATTCTAAAGAACATGATAATAAATAGTCCTGGTTGAATATGCTTAACTTTTGATTGTTGGACGGCAGTAACTGGTGAAGGATATCTTTGTTTAACTGCTCATTTTGTTGATGATAAATGGAACCTCAATAGAAAAATCATTGCATTCTCTAAGATGGATTCTCCTCACTCTGGCAATGAATTGGCCACTAGGGCACATGACATATTGATTGATTGGGGTATTGACAAGAAAGTATTTTCCATTACTCTTGATAATACTTCGGTAAATGACAATATGCAAAGTTCATTGAAAGAAAGGTTGCTTTTGGGTAATAGCTTGATATGCAGTGGAGAATTCTTTCATGTGAGATGTTGTGCCCACATATTGAATCTCATAGTGCATAAGGGGTTGGATGTAGCTATGACAGCTGTGCATAAGGTAAGGGAGAGCATTAGATATGTGAAGCAATCACAAGCGCGGATGATAAATTTTAAGAAATATGTTGATCATGTTGGGTATATTGACGCTTCAATAGGTTTGAGGTTAGATGTGTCTACTAGATGGAACTCTACATATGCAATGCTTGAAAGTGGACTTAGTTATCGCTGTGCATTCTCTTATTTAGCTATCATTGATAGTAATTGTCATCATTGTCCAACAAATGACGAGTGGGCTAGAGCAGATGTGATGTGTAAATTCTTGGAGCCATTTGCGCTTATAACAAACTTGATTTCTGGGTCTTCATATCCCACTTCTAATATGTATTTCATGTAGATATCAAAAATCGAGGTGATGTTGAAAGCACATCTTGGTCATGATGATCCTATAATACGAGATATGGCTGAGAGAATGCTTGGAAAGTTTGACAAATATTGGAGTGATTACATTGACATTCTTTCTATTGCAGTCATTCTTGATCCATGATTGAGGCTTGATGTCATTAAGTTTGTTTATGACCAAGTTGATCCGATAAATCATGATGCTAAGATTAAACATATTAAGAGCAAGTTATATTATGTCTTTAGTGAGTATGAAGATTGGAATCATCCTCAAACTCTGTGGTTGGGCTCTCCTCAAGTTCTAATTTAAGTGTTTCATTGCCACTACATTCAGCCACCACTAATTATCCCTCTTCCTCTTCATCTAGAAGTGATGAATCCAACTACTTGAAATGTTTTTCTGTAGGTGTTTTATTATTAAATACTTATTTCTTTTATTGATTTCTATATAACTTTAATAATGCTTTATTTTATCATTATATATTCAGGATTATCTTAAATGAAAGAGTAAAGACAACTCAACAGTTGGAAAGTCTGAATTGGATTATTATTTGGAAGAAGCAACACTTAATCCTAATTATTTGTAAGATTCAATGTTTTAGATTACTGGAAGAATAACGTGGCTCGTTTTCCATGTCTTGCAAAGATGGCTTGCGATATTCTTAGCATTCCAATTACTACAGTTGCTAACGAATCAGCTTTTAGCATTGGTTCACGATTCTTTACAAAGTATCAAAGTTGTATTCTTCCAGAAAATGTTCAAGCTCTTATCTGTACTCGTAATTGGATTATGAGATTTCAATGTAGTGGTAATATTTAATTATTTATCCATTCATCCTTTATATACTAATTTTTTTAAAGTATAAACTACTAAATATGATTTCATACTCGTCCATTATTTGTGGCAGATGAAACTGAGTAAAAGGAGGATGATGATGTTACAATAGCTTCAGATATTGCTTCAAACCTTGTTATTTCATATTAAATGCGTGCTTGCTTTGGATTGTTGACTATGATTATGTTTTTGTAATGTAGATATTGTTGATTATGTATTGTGTATGTGATTTTCTTTGAGATGATCAAATAAACTTGGTAAATGTAATGTAAATTCAAATGGTGTGTTTTTTTTTTCTAGAAAAACAAAACTCTACTAAAAGAAAAAATTCTTTTAAAAAAAAGTAAAAAACCTACCCCCACAAATTCGAAGATGCAAAAATACTTTGAATATTTAAGATAGAAGTAAAAATGCCATGAGCATTAAATATAATCAGATACCGTTGCACATACACATGGAAAAATAGTGAGGGCCTACCACAAAAATAATGGTATGAGAATATATTTAACGGTCATGATATTTTTTTTCTTCTATTTATGATGTTTATGGGCATTTTAAGACCTTCAAAAAATATACGGTGTTGTGTACATTTTAGTGAAAGCTCATAATATTTTTGCATTTTAACTCTTAAACGAATCATTATATAATGGTTGAGTTTCAAGAAGTTTCTTGAGATAAAAAGAAAACGAAAAATATAACGATGGAAGAGTGTAAAAGAAAGTACATCTCTCGAGTAATCTTGTCAACCCCTTTGCATGGGGCTAACGGTGAAGTTCCCTTGTGATCGGCCCTTTATGATTTGCAACCTTGATTTCCTATCTATTGGTGTGTTATGTCAACTTTGGTTTTTATTCAAAAGGCTCCAAAATTTTATTTTATTTGGAAAAGATCTTCTCCAATATTCACCTTTGAGTAGATAAAGTTCATCAATATTTTGCAGGCTGAAGAATTTTCTTCCCGCATCCAAAGGCTTGCCAGCCAAGGTTCTGTTTCAGATCGAAAGCTGATAGCTCCAAGATTCTGGATGTCCTGATGGACCTAATCTCTAGGATTTGTATCGTTTTGTAACTTCGAATTAAAACTAGATGCACATAAGAGGTGCTTTCACTGTATAATAGAAGATGAGAGAGAGAGGGAGTGGGCATGAGGGATGCAACAGTAACGCTAAGGATGGACCTGATGAAGGAGGGGTTGGATCGAAGGAAGAAGAGGATATCATGGGTAGGAATATTAAGGAAATGGCTACTGATACTGAGATGGCGGATTCACTAATGTTAGACACATACCCAAGACAACAACTTGAACAAGCTAATAGGTAACACTCAAATAGGGCTCCAAAAAGAAGGGAACCTGCAGACCAGGAACATGGAAAACGGATTCACAAATCTCCCATTTCATATAAAGCGAAAATCATGGGAAGAGAGGAACAAGCTTTTGAAGAGGACTACGAGAAGCAAATCAAACAATGGATCAAAGAGGAGGAGGATACAACTCCATCCGTAAATGAAAGCTAGGAGAAGATGCTAGTCTCGTTGCCACAAGTCCATCTTCCAGATGACAGGTTAAGGGAACTGTGCCACCCCTGAAAGATGCGCTAATCCTAGCTCTTCTAGGACGTAGAACCAACCTGAAAATGATGAGGGATAGAATGGTGTGGCTCCTTAAGTTAGAGGAATTCGACTTGATTGATCTTCCAAATAGCATCTTCGTCTTTCGCTCAAATGACTGAGTTATGCAGAAGGTTGCTGTTCGATGGACCATGGATCATTCAGGGTCACTACCTAGCTGTGCAGTGATGGAGTCCCAACTTTAAACCCATTGCAACACTATTCATAAACTAGATGTCTGGGTAAGGATACCTACGTTTCCGTTACACTACTACTATGACGAGTTCCTCTTTGAGCTGGGCAACACCATTGGGAAGACTCTGAAAGTGGATAGGAACACCCTTGCTCATTGCAATAGAAACAATGGCGTGCTGGTGGAAAGAGGCAGGTTCGCAAGAGTAAGTGTGGAAATTGACCTCACCAAACAACTCCAATCACAATTTGTCATATGGAAATGCATATATACGATTGAATATGAGGGATCAGAGATGATATGCTTCAAGTGTGGAAAATATGGGCATAATCAAGAATCATGCCAATTAAGCGAGCAAGGAATCCAGGATAAGCCAGAAAACACTGTGACTTCTGGAAATTCTCTGGCGAACGGAGGAGAGAGCAGGGGAAACAGAACCTGTGCAGTGTGACAGGGATACTGTCAGAGGAAACGTACAGAGCATGGATGAAAGCAACAAAAACATTCAAACCAAGGGCAATTAATAGTGAAAAAGACAAAAGGAAAAATTTCAGTAAGCCCATAGAAGGGAGTACAACGACCAAAGATGGGAAGAAGGCAGCAGGCTCACACTACGATGTGCTTCAAGGGGAGACTCTGTTCTTACATAAAGGCTTGAGGAAAGACAATAGCACAAGGAAGGGAAATCCCTCGGAATGGTAAAGGCAAGAACTAAAAAATCTTACTCCAAGTGGGAAAGAGGAAACGGCTATGAAGGAAGGAAATGAAGAGGAGAGTAGCATGGATAAGATAAATGTGTCAATAGCTCATAATAGACAGAGGGGACAAAAACTAGAAAAGGAGGCGCTGAATGTGACAGTGGCGAAAATGAAAAAGAGATAGGGAGGAAAACCCGTGGGCGACAACTTGGATAATGGGCCAAGCCCATTAATAAATGATGCTACATGTCCAAGAAAAGAGAAATCTGGAACAAGAAATTGGCTTATGGTGAGGCAGAAAGGTAATGGCCCAACGTTTAAGAGGAAGACAACAACGAGGGCCCATCAAGTGGTTTTTGGTTCATTAATTAAGAAGATGCAGCAGGCCCATGACACGCTTATGTCCAGCGAAGGCATCCAAGTCCTGGACATAAACATGAACTTAATGCAGGGAAGCATGGAGCACGAGGAAAGTAAACTAATGGATGGGAAGGTTACTATGGCACAAGGCAACACCAATGATCAGCTAGATAGCCAGTTATCCATGGTATCAAACTCGCCTGAGTCTCCTGTAGATGTCGGACAATTAGGGGGGCTCAATAACCCGAGTACTTATTGTCTTGAAGCAAGTGGAAAGCTAGAGGAAACCTTACAAAGGAGGGAGTAGCGTATGAAACTGTCTGACTCGGATCAATGACACTGCTCCATCAGGTGCCTACCTTCTTTTTTGATATTATTTATTATGAATATATTCTCTTGGAATTGTAGAGGTGCAGCCTCAAGAATTTTTCCTACAAGATTAAAAGATGCCATGAGAGAAAGAGATGTTAATATGGTAATCCTCATGGAAACGCGTGTTAGTGGTAGTAGGGCAGATGAAATTACCAGAAAGTTGGGGTATAACTCTTGGATGAGATTGGAGGCAACTGGATATGCAGGGGGTATTTGGATCCTTTGGAACAAAGAAGAGCTCTCCTTCCAATATATAGCTTCCTTAACCCAGGCCCTCCATGTGAAAATTTTGCCTTCTAACAATAGTCAAAGTTTTTAGCTTTCTGGCATTTATGATGAACCTTGTTGACCTCCGAAGAGCTTTATAGGCTGAGAGTATTAATATAAGTCAATCAGTTACTGGCCCTTGGTTAGTGATTGGCGACTTTAATGCCTATTTGTCCTTTGCGGACAAGAAGGGAGGTGGAGAAGCTAATATTCAATCAATGAGGCACTTTGGGGATTGCTTAAATGAATCCGAGTTAATCGAGGTTGAGAATGTTGGGGATAGGTTCACCTGGGAGAAGGGCCTTCTTGAAGAAACAGTTGATTGGGCCTTCATGAATCATGCTTGGAATTTGGCTTTTCCCTTTACTAAGGTTCATCATCTTCAGAAATTTGGTTCTGATCATCGCCCGCTTTTATTGAAAATCTCCATGGATAGGTGTCGTAATACAGAGAATTCGCCTTTCCGCTGTCAGGCTGCTTGGCTCTTAGAGGTCGGATTTGATGAGGTGGTGAAGAGATCTTGGAGTAAGGAAAATTGGAGAGAACAAATTGAGTCCTTTACTACTGAAGCTAGTTCCTAGAACAAAAAGAGAATAGGGAATATTGCTACAAGGAAGGGGAAAATCATGCAAAGGATAAAAGGAGTAGAGAGAGCAAGGGATAGAAGAGATAATCAGCATCTAGTGCAAACTGAGAAGGAGCTATGGAAGGAACATAACAAAATTCTAGCCCAGGAAGAATTGATTTGGTTTTAAAAATCAAGGTGTAACTAGCTGAATTGGGGAGATAAAAACAGTAAATTTTTTCATGTGTCTGCAGTTATTCACCGATGGAAGAACAGGGTCGAAGGTCTTAAAAAGGAGGATGGAGAATGGGTCTGTGATCAACAGGAACTCAAACAGATGGTCGTCGGATATTTTGAGAACCTCTTTTGCAGTGAGATATCATCCCCTACTAGGCTTACAACGCAGTGTAGCTTTCCTGGTCTGAGTACATCAGATAAGGCTTGGTTAGTAGGTAAAGTGGAGGATAGTGAGATCAAGTCAGCTGTGTTTGATATAGGGGCTTTCAAAACGCTAGGACCAGATGGTATCCAAGCTTTCTTCTATCATGAATATTGGCATATAGTGGGCGCTTCCCTATGTCATATGGTGAAGGAATTTTTTGAAGATAAGGAGAAAATCATGGAAATTAACGATACAAACTTGCTCAGAATCCCTAAAACGGATCAAGTGGAGACTATTAAGGATTTTTGGCCAATATCACTTTGTAATGTCAGCTACAAAGCCATAACCAAAATTATCAGCCGAAAACTAAAGCATATCATGGGGAAATTTGTTAGGAACCATCAATGTAGTTTCATTGTAGGAAGATAGAGAAGTGATAATATTATTATCACGCAAGAAGTTATTCAATCCATGAAAATGAAACGAGGGGATACTGGATGGTTAGCTATGAAGGTGGACCTAGAAAAGGCTTATGATCACCTTGAGTGGCCTTTCATCCTAGACACTCTTTGCACAATGGGTCTTGATGAGCACCTACGTGGCGTTATTATGGTGTGTATCTCCTATTCCTCTTTCAAAATCATTTGGAACGGGGAGGTGACTACACAATTCTATCCATCTAGAGGTATTCGGCAGGGTGACCCTATATCCCCTTATATCTTTGCCCTCTGTATGGAGAGATTAAGTCATATAATTAAGGATGCAGTAGAAAATGGTGAATGGACCCCAATTAAATTGATTTCTGGAGGGCGTCCTCTTTCGCACCTATTTGTTGATGATTTGATCCTTTTTGGCGAAGCCTCGTCGGACCAAATGAATATAATACAGATCTGTCTTTTAAAGATTCTGTGATATTTCGAGGGCGAAAATAAACAGGATGAAGTCTAAAGTTCATTTCTCCAGAAATGTGAACTTCAATCAGGCCTTGCAACTCAGTCAACAAATGGGAGTAGGGATGACAGGGGATTTAGGGAAATACCTAGGAATCCCTTTAATTCATAAGAGGGCTTCCTATATTACTTTTTCTCCAATTCTCGAAAAAACCCATAGTAAGCTAGCTTGATGGAAGAGGAGCTATCTCAACCTAGCTGGTCGTTCTACCCTTATCAAATCAGTCCTATTGACCCTCCTATATTATCACATGCAAACCATACTCATCCCTAAGAAACTAATTAAAGATCTTGAGAGGAGAAGTAGAGATTTCTTATGGGGTAGTGATGAAGGAGGGAGGAATGCATCTTGTTTCATGGGAGATTGTGGCCAAGGACAAGAAGAATGATGGGTTAGGAATCCGTGACCTCTGTAAGCAAAATGAGGCGTTCATTATGAAGTTATGTTGGAATATTCTGAATAACAAAGAGGCTTTATAGGTTCAAGTGCCCCGAGATAAATACAAATGTGGAGATCAGAATATACCGAAGTTATTAAGAGGCGATCATCATCCTTCATCTGGAGAAGTGTATGCGAAATATGGAACAAATTCAAAAAGGGTGTGGGAGTCAAGATGGGAAATGGTAAGATGGCAAGCTTTTGGCATGACAATTGGTCTGAAGTTAATGAGCCCTTGTTTAATTTGATGCCGGGCTATGAGGAAATGACTGACTTGAAGGAAAGGGTTGCCTATTATGTCAATGGAAATGGTGACTGTGATATTCAAAAGGTGGGTAATTGGTTCCATCCTTAAGTTACCAATGCATCATGAGTGCCCACCCCCCATGTGAGGAGAGAGAAGAGGATAAATACATTTGGAAACCGTCCACTGATGGTTGTTTTTCTGTTAGTTCTGCCTATCATTTCCTTTTTGCAGGTATGCATTAACAGGAGGATAGCATATGGAGGAAGATATGGAGATGGCAGGTGCCGGAGAAGATTAAGGTGCTTATGTGGCTTACTTCCCATGGTAGAGCCCACACTGCACAACTCAAAGCTAATAGGGGAATTGAAGCATCAGCTACATGCCCGTTTGATTGCCCGCAGGATGAGGACTTTATGCATATCTTGAGGGATTGTCAAAACGCTCATGATAGATGGATATCGGTGGTCCACCCTTCTAAATGGGCCATGTTCTCAACACTACATAGAGTAGAATGGATCCGT
>JANTPZ010087079.1:0-13859 GCA_025593235.1 Vachellia pachyceras
AACAGTACCCATCCATTAAAGAGTTGTAAGTAAAAAGATCAGGTTTTGTATCGCACTTCATCATCATTGCAACAACAGCTTCAGCTTTGGCAACACTTCCTTCCTTACAAAATGCATCAACCAATGTATTAAAAGTTCGAACATTAGGCTTGGTGCCTTCGAATCTCATTTGATTGAACAATTTTGCGGCTTCCGGCCATTCATCCATGACACAAAAACCATGAATGAGAGAGTTGTAGGTCACAACATTAGGAGATATTCCATGATCAATCATTTCATGAAACAGATCATAGGCTTCAGTTATGAGTCCTTCTTTGCAAAAGCCATCAATAATTGTACTATACATAATTAAATTAGGCTTAACTGGCCCCCTGGCCATTATGTGGAGCAACTTAACCGCAGCTCTCGTTTTTCCAGTCTTACACAGTCCATTGACGAGTGTACCGTAACTAACTTCATTTAACCCAAACCCTTTTGCAATCAGATCATCGTGAAAATCTAAGGCCTTCCCAACGTCGTTATTGATGCAGAGACCCTTCATTAGTGTCGTCAAAGTAAACCTATTTGGCTGAAAGCCCATCTTGAGAATCTTGCCCAAGGCAGAGAAAGCAAAAGCCATTTGACCCAAATGGCAGTAACAATTAATCAAGATGTTCCATGTAACGAAAGATGGCGAGAATCCCTTAGCTTCCGCTTGTGTTAAGAGGGAGATAGCAGTTCGATGGTGTTTCATTCTTGCAAGGGACCCTAAGATCTTATCAATTTGGATTATAGGTGGTGGGGGGCGCAAATGAAGAAAGCGATTAAAAGAAGAGAGAGCCTCTTCAATGCTCTGATGATTTGGCGGGTGGGAAGAAGAGCTGAAGTTGGAAGTGAGGGCAAAAGGGAGGGAAAGAAGGGAGGGAGACATGGACGATGAAGCAGACAAAGGAAATTGAGAGAAGCCATACCGTGAAGCAACTCTGCAGAACCACATCCCCACTTCGATTCAGAGGCTCATGTCCCTCATCTGAATTTGGATTTCCACCAGAGGAAATGAAACGCCATCCTACGGCCCCTTGAGATGATGAGAGTGGACGCTGGACACGCCCCAAAACCCTTTGGTCAGATTTTATTTTTGCAAAAAGAAAAAAGAAAATTTTCCAGAGAAATTACTTGATACACGCCACCATATATGTGCACTATGCCTTGAAATTAGGGAGAGACAAAATGGTTGGAGAGAAAAATTTAGAGTATTTTAATTTTGGAGTGTACAAGTAACGTAGTGTTTCTGTAGCACACAAGAATTTCACTTCTCCATTTTTTTCTAAAGGTTTGCGAAAAGAACATTTGACGCCATAAACTATTTTTTTATTGCAAAAATGTATCCAGAATCAAGCATAAAATACCGCAGATGCTAATTTTGATTAATATTTTTAAGTCATGGAGCTGGAGTACTTAGTCTTTTATCCAAGTGTGGTATTTCTTCCTGAAATAGATGAATTTTAAAAGATAATTTTGATTTATGGAATGCCGGAGAAAGTTTAAATTTTAAATGTTGTTTACATAAAATGTTGAGATAATGAAACATATTTATTTTTTTATCCTAAACTAACCCTTCAACAAAATGTAGCCTTTTTGACCTTAAAATAATGAATTTTTAAAAGTAATATTGAGATATAGAATCCTGATAAAAAAATTAAATCACTGAGATTGTTTAAAAAAATTATAAGATAGGGCAAATTTTTCATTTTCTAACTCGAAAATAATCTTAAAATCGAAATGTGGTCGGGATGAATTTTTAAATAAAAGTGATTTAACGGTGTTGGCATTTTAGGCACACTTTTAAATCAATGTTTGCATTTTCGAATCCAAAAATTGTTTATAGTGCTGCAAATGATAAAAGGTATTTTTCAACATTTATATTTTTTCCAACATATTCATTAAATGAAGTGAGAGAGAAAATTGAGGAAAAAAAAGAATTTGCTAAGGAGGGAACCAAAGAAATTACAACCAAAATATAAGAGAATTTGTTGCTAAGAAGCCGACAACTATGTATTTTATGATTTATGATTCGTGTCATCGGCAGTCAGCCAACAACTACGTATTTTATGATTTGTGATATAATCAATTTTCAAAAGAAAAATGACTCACACCACTTAAAATAAATAAATTTAGGAAAAATTTAAATACAATTTCAATTCTTTACATATTTAATCATTACAGAGATAGTTCTACGATATGTTAGTGTTTGAGAATCTCAAGTCTATGCATTATAATTATTTAAATATTACAAAAACTGCATTGAGTTAAATAATTAACTTAGTTTAGCCCTTTGAATTTTTGGGAGAGTCTCGAGGAAGTTAGAAAAAAAATTATGAAAGATGATTTGGGGTTTTACAAGGCTAAAACCTAAGATTTTTAAAAGAGAAAAGATATACACTTTGAATAAAAATATTATAAATTTAAAAGATAAAGTAGATTAAAATTAGTTAAAGTATACATTTAATTCTTGAAATTCACATCAAATTTCAATTTGATCCTTTAGCATAAAAAATTACACTTTCAATCATTTATCATCAACGTCTTTAGACAATGCTTACTCAACAAATATAAAAGTGATTACGAAACTAAATAAAGTTAGAAGTATCTATAAATATTAATTCTTTAATACAAGTATTTTTATATTTTAAAGTTTTACCATGTTTTATTAACAGGGAACTCCATAATCACTGTTTAAATTTGTTTATTTAGCACTATTCATTAGGTAAAACTAACACAGTAACACTTAAAAACTACAATTTTACTTTTTAAATTTAATGAATTATTAAAACTTAATGTAATTTAAAAAAATCAACATTTTATGTTCAAGATTATATACTTTTTAAAAACAATAAACAACACAAACAGGGGGTGAAAATAAAATTCCCAAATAACCTTAGCTCTGTTTGAATAGCCCGTTGGGAGAACGGACACAGATTCCGAGGTAAATATGTGAGAGGAGTTTTGTTTCGATAAGTGCAGGAATGGCTTTTGGTTGCCCAAAGGGGCTAACCAAACAGAGCACTTATCGGTTACAACTAAGGTGATGACCGGCTGATGCTAAACAACTTGGATTATCTTGAAGGTCAAAACAAAAGAAAAGGAACAACTTGATTCACCCAACTTAGACCGGAGGCAGTGGTGTGCAATGAGATCAAGTTAGGGCCATTTAACTCCTCAAATCCGAAGGCTAATTCCTTAACAAGATAATCTATTTGGAACCTTCTATCAAACAACGGCGATTAAGTAGGATCAAACATATAATCTGCATTCAACGTTCAATTTGAAGGAACCAGCAAAACCCACATTCCTTTCATCATTTCCTATAATAATGGAAGGAAAGCATCAAATATGCTAGCCAATGCCTCTTCTGGGCAGTTGTGGGTTGGCGTAGGATGCTCACAAAATCACTGTTGCATTCTGTCTCTTCGGTCTTCTCGTGATCTTCTTGGTCCCGACCTTCCTAATTCTTGGGTTTCCAGAAAGAACACTTCTTTGGATTCCCATTTCTTAGAAAGGCACAGCAGAGAGTTTGAAGGTATCAATTTACTGCTCTAGTGTTATGTGTCACTTAAGTTAGTGGGGGGTTTTTCTTAGGGCTCAGTTGATATTCAAAAGGATGAGCATAATGCTTCGATTCTAGCATTTTCTGGGAATTTGGGATATACATTCACTCGGCATCCATTCACATATACCCCCCCCCCCACCCAAAAAAAAAAGCACGTCTGTACACATGTGACCAACTTGTATGAGGATAAATCGTTTCTTTCATCGTACGGTAATATACATATATGCCATCTCCCAGTCCTTGCTTGCTTCAAAAAATGAATCACGCCATTTTAAAATCACTAATACCTTGACCCAAACTGTCTGAGTATTATTCTCTCGTTATCTTTTTACAAGATCCGGATGAAAGTCACATACCAGCCAGCACAGAAGCTACCAGAAGCCAAGTAAATCATCACAATCTCACCCCAAGAGAAAGAACTGAATTTTGCAGAGACAAATCTAATTCAGACTAAAATCACAAGGTATCCGAAAGTCTAGAAAAAGCATGATATAGACAAAATCTAGAATTACTCATCCGGTTCTTAAAGTGGGACCTTTTTCCAATTTTTGTCAATTTTTCTCAAATTATCCCTATTGATGCTCCTTACAATAATCAAAAGAAAAGGAAAGAAATAAACAGGATGACTAGTGTGCTATAGAAAAACATCCTATATTAACTAACATTTTTAGTCTAATCAAATTAGGTAAATAGAACATATATTTAAGATAGAAAGGAGTACAATATTTGATGTGAAGCCACCAAAAAGATTCCAAAATTTTAGTAGGAAACAAGACAAAAGAAGAAGAAAAAGTTAATGTCACACTGATATGTCATACAAAATCCCAAGGAGCTATTCCAGAAAAATTGCAGAAGCACAAGTGCTCAGAGTATTTCAATAGTACTAATACACCCATAACTTAAGAAGTTCAGGCATTCTTTTCATTGAAAACGTCCAACCTACCAAAATATCATCATGATGTTTTTTTATCAACCGTTACATTAGATTACTGAATCCAAACAAACTTCATTTGAGCTAAAAATTAAATTAGAAAAAAATCCATCCCATGAGCAACAAATCTGACAAGCCTGAATCATTACATCAGATAAATGGAGAGCAATAAAGAGAGAAGGACCAAACTCATGTCAAGCACAGAAAGAAGAAAACAGAGAGATCACCAGTTACAACAAAAGTCCAAAATAAATATATGACACACACGAGTCAAGCAAAATACATTCAATAGCAATCAGACACTACAGAAAAACAAATTTTACTTAGAAAGAATGAATCAAAAAAAGCACTTGTCACCTCTTTCCACCTTGCACAAAGTACCATATAAAATTTGGAGCAGAGTATCTGACCTTCATTTATCATTTCAGTTTACTCCATTGAATATTTCGTCAACAAGATTCTTTACCTCACCATTCACATCTTTTGTCAAGTGAGGTATAATTGTTTCAAAAGTTACAACATTAGGCAAGCATCCTTTCTCTTTCATTTTATAAAGCAAGGCCTTTGCCTCATCATACAAACCCTCTTTACAAAGTCCATTGATCATAATATTATATGAATCAACTTTTAAAGGATGACCAGCGACCAAAAGATGCTGAAAAATCTGTTGTGCATCATTTAATCTGTTACCCTTGCACAGACCATCAATAAGTATGTTATATGTGTAAGTGGTAGGCCGAATTCCTTGATGAACAATTTGCTGAAATATTGTAACCGCTCGATCAAGATGATTGTTTTTGCACAATCCATCTAACAAGGAATTATAAGTTATCATATCTGGCGCACAACCTCTATCATGCATCTCATAAATGACATCCTGCACATATGACATCTTACCTGATTTGCACAAACCGTCAATAAGAGAGTTATAGGTGACAGTGCTGGGACTCAAATTTTTGCGCTTCATTTCTATAAAGAGATCCATGGCATCATCCACCATCTTGATTTTACAGAGTCCATTAATCAAAATGTTATAACTAATAACATCAGGAGCCAAACCACTTTTGACCATCTTCTTAAATAATTCCCTTGACTTGCCAACATTATACACCAAACAGTACCCATCCATTAAAGAGTTGTAAGTAACAAGATCGGGTTTGGTATCGCACTTCATCATCATTGCAACGACAGCTTCAGCTTTGGCAACACTTCCTTCCTTACAAAATGCATCAACCAATGTATTAAAAGTTCGAACATTAGGGTTGGTGCCTTCGAGTCTCATTTGATTGAACAATTTTGCGGCTTCCGGCCATTCATCCAAGACACAAAAACCATGAATGAGAGAGCTGTAGGTCACAACATTAGGAGATATTCCGTGAGCAATCATTTCATGAAAGAGATCACAGGCTTCAGTTATGAGTCCTTCTTTGCAAAAGCCATCAATAATTGTAGTATACATAATTAAATCAGGCTTAACTGGCCCCCTGGCCATTATGTGGAGCAACTTAACCGCAGCTCTCGTTTTTCCAGTCTTACACAGTCCATTGACGAGCTTACCGTAACTAACTTCATCTAACCCAAACCCTTTTGCTATCAGATCGTCATGAAAATCTAAGGCATTCCCAACGTCGTTATTGATGCAGAGTCCCTTCATTAGTGTTGTCAAAGTAAACCTATCTGGCTGAAAGCCCATCTTGAGAATCTTGCCCAAGGCAGAGAAAGCAAAAGCCATTTGACCCAAATGGCAGTAACAATTAATCAAGATGTTCCACGTAACCAAAGATGGCGAGAATCCCTTAAATTCCGCTTGTGTTAAGAGGGAGATAGCAGTTCGATGATGTTTCATTCTTGCAAGGGATCCTAAGATCTTATTAATTTGGATGATAGAAGGTGGGGGTTGCAAATGAAGAAAGCGATTAAAAGAAGAGAGAGCCTCTTCAAAGCTCTGAGGATTTGGCGGGTGGGAACGAGAGCTGAAGTTGGAACTAAGGGCAAAAGGGAGGGAAAGAAGGGGTGGAGACATGAACGATGAAAAAAACAAAGGAAATTGAGAGAAGGCATACCTTGAAGCAACTCTGCAAAACCACATCCCCACTTCGATTCAGAGGCTCATGTCCTTCATCTGAGTTAGGATTTCCACCAGAGGAAGTGAAACACCCTCCCACGGCCACTTGAGATGATGAGAGTGAACACCCCCCAAAACTCTGGTCAGATTTTTTTTTTTTGCAAAAAGAAAAAAGAAAGATTTCTAGAGAAATTACTTGATACACCCCATCATATACGTTAATACGTACAGTATTGCTTGAAAATAAGGAGGAAAATAAGGGTTGAATGGAAAAATTTAGAACTAGTTTGGTACGGTGAAAATGAGAGGAAGAAATTATAATTGGAATTGAATTATATGATATTGTTTTGTTTGGTATAATGAAATTACAATTTCACGTGGATTTCAATTCCACAAAACACCTATTTCAATTACATACTTAAACCTATGGAATTCATTTGGTTTCCTTGGAACCCAAATTTTTAGAGAAAAATATCCTCTCTTATATAGAAAAGTCTTTTCTGTTTTATTTCCAAAAAAATCAACATTCATAAAAAAAGACATGGATTCTATCTTCATTTCCATAACATACCAAACGTAATTTTAAAGTCCATATCCGTTTCCATCTCCATCTGTTTCTCCATTTCCATTTTCATCAAAATCAATTCCATTATACCAATTGGGGCATTAGAGTATTTTAATTGTTAAGTGTACAAGTAACATATTGTTTCTATTGCACACAGGAATTTCACTTCTCCCTTAATATTGCAAAGTGCCTTTTTTCTAAAGGTTAGCTAGAAGAACATTTGACGCTACAAAGAATTTTTTATTGCAAAAATTTATCCATATAAGTGTGGCATTTCTGCTCAAAATAGATGAATTTTGAAAAATAATTTTGATTTATAGAATCCTCAATATAGTTTAAATTTTAAAGGTTGTTTATACAAAATGTTGAGATAATGAAACATATTTATTTTCTGATTCTAAACTAACACTTCAACAAAATGTAGCATTTATGACACTAAAATGATGATCTTTTTAATCCTGATAAAAAAATTAAACACTGAGATTGTTTAAACAAAATTCTAATATAGTGAAAATTCTCATTTTCTAATTCTAAAATAATCTTAAAACAAGATGTGGTCGATATGGACGTTTTATTAAAATGATTTAAGGGTGTTAGCTAAAGTTAAATCTATGGCATTTTAGGCATATTTTTTAAATAATTGTGTGTATTTTAGATTCCAAAAATTGTTTACGGTGATAGATACTCTTTCTACAAAAGATAAAATGCATTTTTCAACATTTGTCTTTGCTTTTCCACGTATCCATTAAATGACATGAGAGAGGAAATTGAGGAAAAAAGAATTCGCTAAGGAGGGAACCAAAAAAATTAAAACTAAAAGACAAAAGAATTTGTTGCTTAGAAGCCAATAACTACGTATTTTATGATTTATTATTTGCGTAATCAGTAATCTATAGTCTACTAGCCACAATGTGCATGCCATATAATCAATTTTTTTAAAAAAATGACTCACACCACTTCAAATAAATGAAATTTAGGGAAAACTCAAATACAATTGCTGTTGTTTACATATTTAATAATTACAGAGATAGTTCTACGATATTGTTAGCATTTGGGAATCCATTTGAAGAATGATTTTACGGATTTTAAAGTAAGTATATGAGAGGAGTTTTATCTTGACATACGTACATAATTGATTGAATGTGCAAACCAAACAAACATATTATATTCCATAGTTTACATTCTACAGTACACACTGTTCTGTGCATCGCATGGGAGATTTGTAAGGATTATCATACAAGAAAATTTCTTAGTAATTAAAATTTACATGTTGTTGTTAAATTAAGGAAAACTAACTGAAAATCAGATTTAATTTCAAAGACTCAATTCTAAGATATAACTTTTTTTTGGAGGATATCGGTAAGACTAGTTTGTACTAAATAACATTATTTAAATTTTTTTAAGTGTATGCATTATAATTATTTAAATATTGCAAAAACTGTATCTAAGTAAAATAATTAACTTAGTTCAGCCCTTTGAATTTTTGGGAGAGTCTTGAGGAAGTTAGAAAAAAAATTATGAAAGATGATTTGGGGTTTTACAAGCTAAAACCTAAGATTTTTAAAAGGGAAAAGATATACACTTTGAAATAAAAACATCATAAATTTGAAAGATAAAGTAAATTAAAATTGGTTAAAGTATACATTTAGTCTTTTAAATTCACATCAAATTTCAATTTGATCCTTTAGCATAAAAAATAACACTTTCAATCATTTATTATCAACGTCATTAGACAATGCTTACTCAACAAATTTAAAAGTGATTATGAAACTAAATAAAGTTAAAAGTATCAATAATATTAATTCTTTAATACAAGAATTTTTATATTTTAAAGTTTTACCATGTTTTATTAACAAGTAACTGCATAATCACTGTTTAAATTTATTAATTTAGCATTTTTCATTAGGTAAGACTAACACATTAACACTCAAAAACAAAAATTTTGACTTTTTAAATTTAAAGAATTAAATTAAAATTTAATGCAAATTAAAAAATTGAATACATAGTTTAGCCATTTTATGGTCAAGATTATACACTTTTTTAAAACAATAAACACGGGGTGTGAAAATAAAATTCCGAAATAAACTTACCGGTTACAACTACGGCGATTACCGGCTGGCTGACGCCGAACAACTTGGTTTATCTCGAAGGTCACAACAAAAGAAAATTGAACAACTTGATTCACCCAACTTGGACCAGAGGCAACGGTGTGGAATGGGATCAAGTTAGGGCCATTTAACTGCTCAGATCTGAAGGCTAATTCCTTAACAAGATAATCTATCTGGAACCTTCTGTCAAACAATGGCGATTAAGTAGGATCAAACACATAATCTGCATTACAGCGTTCATTTTGAAGGAACCAGCAAAACCCACATTCCCTTCATCTTTTCCTATAATAATGGAAGGAAAGCATCAAATATGCTAGCCCGTGCCTCTTCAGGGGCTGTTGTGGGTCGGCGTAGGATGCTCATAAATTCACTGTTGCATTCTTTGTTTCTTCCGTCTTCTCATGATCTTCATGGCCCAGACCTTCCTAATATACTTGCGTTCCTAGAAAGAACACTTCTTTTGATTCCCATTTCTTAGAAAGGCAGAATTGTGAGTTTGAAGGTATTAATTTACTGCTCTAGTGTTATGTAATTCTATGTTAGTGTCACTTAAGTTAGTGGGGGGTTTTTCTTAGGGTTCAGTTGTAATTCAAAAGGATGAGCATAATGCTTTGATTCAAGCATTTTCTGGAGTTCAACTTTGGTACACTTTGTTAATAGTTTTTCTTTTGGGTTATTTGTAATGCGAAAGGGGAGAAGTCTAATGCTGTAGTTCTAGGAGGGAAATCGATTCCAAAGATGTGAAACAAGCAGTAGTTGAAGAAATAGGTAGAACCAAAAGGATAATTGGGAAGTCTCCTAAATTGATTGCGGTTCTTATTGGTGATAGAAGAGATTCTCATACCTTCATCTGCATAAAGCTAAAAGCCTATGAGCAAGTTGACACAGGAATATCGGTGGCTTTGCTGCTTAAAACTGTGAAGAAAAAGAACTGCTTGATGTTGTTGCCAATTATAACAAAGATCCAGCTGTGTATGGGATCATTGTGCAAATTCCTCTGCCTCAAGCAATTTTTATTCCATTTTTACTGTTTACAAATTAACTGTTCTTATTAATCTAAAGCTTTGATTAAGAGCAATAGATGCTTCGCTTGATTAAAAGCCAGTTATAGTTATGTGAATAGGTTGATTTGGCCTCTCAAATCAATTTTCGTGAACCTACCCTAATTTTTGTGCATTAAAATTCTAATAATAAAGATCGGTGAAATTATTTGGTCCAATGTGGATGTAATTATTAATGAAGTTTTTATTTGAAATTAATGTGCAGCATTTGGATGAGGAAAATGTCATTAACATGTTAAGTCCAGTAAAGGGCGTGGCTAGCTTTCATCGCTTGAATATAAAAAACCTTGCCATGAGGGGAAGAAATTAAGACAACATAAATCACTCCTTGTACCTTGCCATCGTAAATGTACCCTTTAAGCATGTTTCGGAAACAATTTAATAAAAGCATATTAAAATATGTAAAAAAACATCTTGAAATCCGTAAAATCATCTTAGAATCTCTATCTCATTTCTCCTAACGGATTAATAAACACACACTTTGCCTTGGGGAGAAAAATAAAGGTGAGTTGTATAAAAAAAATAGATGAGAGGGAAATTTTAGAAGATAGTTAGGATCTATAGAAATTCCTTGATGCATGCCATCATATATGGACGCTATGCCTTGAAAATAGGGAGAAAAATAAAGGTTGGGGAAATTTAGAATATTTTAATTGATTTTTTTATACAAACGGAAATAAAATAAAAAAAACAAATAAAAAAATGAAAGCTAAGTGACAACCGCTGCCTTTAGAAAAGCAACCATAGAGGGTCTATTAAGGATGTGGTGTCCAAGAGCACTACCAAGTGCATTCTTTGCCATACAATCAGCAGCTTCATTTGTATTTCTCTCGATAATTTCTAAACTGACATCCTAGTCCCGTTGGAGCATCCTTTTTATTTTACTAATCATGCTCCGTTCCTCATGAAGATTCGATACCTCCTTCTGGAGGAGATCGATAGTTTCCACTGAGTCTGAAGTCAGAGTAAGCTTCTTTACTCCATAATCCTATGCTCTTTTAAGCCCCATTAGGCAACCACATAATTTCGCAGTAAGCCAATCCCCATGATTCAGACGCATCATAAAAGCCTTCAAAAATAACTCTCACATTCATTAGGATGCCGCCACAAGCTATTGTATCATAAACAAAGGAGTAGGCACTGTCCACTATGACTCGTATACCGTCTGAAATATTCTCAGAATGAGGCCGTCTGTCAACTTCACATCTATCGTTTAGATTCACTCCACTCATTTTAGTGCTCGAGTGAAGAATATAATGGCGGATGGCTTTAGCTTGCGCGAATATTTGGTCGTATCTAGCCTTATTACCCCCATGTATGTGCTCATTCCTTGCCCGCCAAATAAGCCAGCAAATTATAATAAAGTTATGCTTCCAGTCTCCCTCCTCTCTCATTATCTTCCTTGTCATATTTAGGTTAAACCATGTATGAATGTCAGAATCAAAGAAATTTGAGTGATATGAAGGATGCACTATACTCTCCTAAAACAACCTTGTCTTATAGCAGTCCTGCAGCACATGAAGGTCATCTTCCATAAAGTTACTGCACACATCACAAGAGCCATTTGGATAAGGCCTATTCTCCATTTCCTGTAGTTAGTAAGAATGTGTCCTTGAAGGGTTACCCAGGCGAAAGTCTTGCATCTCTGAGGGATTTTGAGTTTCCAAATATTCGGCCACAACATTTGCCCTTCCTCCCTTCTATCATTCAGACTCCTATAAGCTGAGCTAACTGTAAAGTCGCCACTTTTCTCCCACTTCCATCGACCATCATCATCCCCATTTCTATTTCTAATGTGTTCCATCCCTTCCTGGACGCTCTTCCAAGAGTTCCTTATTCCTCTCCAAGCACATGACCCAGGTTTCTTGGGATCAATAGTAGGCAGAAGGTCATCTCCACAACTGAACTTGCTTCGTATCACTCTCACCTAAGGGCATCCTTTCTCTTCACAAGGCCCAATCCTAGCTTCATCATATACGCCTTATTCTACTGTTTTAAGTGCCGCATACCAAGGCCCCATACCCTTTTCTCTTGACACACCTTATCCCAAGTCACTAAGTGCATCTTTTCTGGTCATCAGAGTCTCCCCATAAGAATCTCCGTGAGATCTTCTCTAAATTCTCGCATGTGCTTATAGGTAAATTTGCAGTCTGCATTGAGTAACTAGGAATGGCGGACACAACAGATTTGATGAGTGTAGAACGCCCTGCAAATGATAGCTTGTTTATTTTTCAATTGCTTACTCGACTTTTCACCTTATCCACTATAAATTGATATGTCTCCTTCGTTACCCGACCATGATGAAGTGAAACACCAAGATTTTACCTAGATTGCCAGTTTAAGTAAGCAAACTTGATGAGTGTATTTTAATTGATGAGTGTACAAATAACACATTGTTTCTGGTGTACAGTTCATATTGCAAGGTGCTTTTTTTTTAATCTAAGTGTTACCTTTCTATCATGAAATGGATGAATTTTAAAAAATAATTTTGATTTTTGAAATGTTGGAGAAAGTTTAAGTTTTAGAGGTTGTTTATTCAAAATGGTGAGATAATGAAAAATTTTCATTTTCTAACCCTAAATTTACCCTTCAAAAAAATGTAGCCTTTCTGATATTAAAAGGATGAAGTTTTAAAAATAATCTTGAAATCTGAAATCTTCATGTATATAATTGAACCATAAAGGTTGCTTAAACAAAATTTTAAGATAATGAAAATTTTCTTTTTCTAACTTTAAAATAGTCCTAAAACAAGACATAGTTGGGATGGATTTTTTTTTTTTTAAAAAATGACATGACAATGTCAGTCAAAGTTGAATCTGTGACATTTTAGGCACGTTTTTAAATTATTATGTGCATTTTACATCCAAAAATTATTTATGATACACTTTATGCAAAATAAAAGGTATTTTTAAACATTTATCCTTTTTTTCTACTTATTCATTAAATGAAATGAGAGAGAAAATTAAGATAATTTAATTAATATATTTTTAAACATTTATAATTTTTTTCTACTTATGTGCATTCTAAATGACCTGTGCATAGCATGGGAGAAGCTGTAAGGACTATCATATAAGATAATTTCATATAATTGAAATTTACATGTTTTTGTTAAACTAAGAAAATTAACTCAAAATGAGATTTAATTTCAGTGACTCAAATTTAAGATTTAACTTTTTTTTTTAGGATATCGGTTTTACTAGGTTGTGCTAAATAACATTATTTAAAGTATTTTCTTCCAAGTGTATACGTTATAATTATTTAAATATTATAAAATTTTATCTAAGTAAAATAATTAAGGGGGATTTACTGTTTGGTCCCTCCTTAGTAAGATAATTAACAAATGGTCCTAAAATTTTTAATATTTATCCAGAGGTCCCAAAGGGACCATTTTTTAATTAACTTCACAAGTGAAAAGACTGCCATGCCCTTAGTGATCTGAAAGGGAAAGCAGCTGGGTTTCTCTGCATCTTCTTGCGCAGTGACGATGGGCATCTCAGAAAAGGAAAGCAGGGGTCTGAATCTTTCTCTGCATCTTTGATC
>JANTPZ010087103.1:0-21208 GCA_025593235.1 Vachellia pachyceras
GAAAAAAAGTCGCCATGTTTCTCTTGGTTGGAGGAAGAAATTCCATGAAAGGGGATCAACTAACCAGGAGTAGATATTTGGGTCTTCTGAGACACTTTCCGAATATCAGCAGCTTGGTTTCCCTATCGAATGTCATAAGATTAATGAAGATAAGCTATCACTAAACTCATACACATAATAATTCTCTAACATAAACTGCTTGAGCTTTTCTGCATATATGGCCAGGGAAAAAACAAAAATATTCATAACTTTATTGAAAGCGTCAGGTGCAGAAGCAGTAGCGTGCTCCTGATTTCTATTCCTTTTTAGGAGCATACTATCACTTGGCCAGGAGTCGACGATGAGGAAGAGGTAGGAAAGGGACCGACGAAGAACAGTTCGGATGAAACGCGCAGAATGGACGAGGGTATTTTTGGTAAAATAAGCCGTATTAGAGAAAAAGGCCAAATATTTTATAGCTAATAAAATGAAAGATTTTGCATACTTGGCTATTCTTTTTTTTAGTATAACTATCTTCTTTAACAAGATGATATTGAGTATGTTGGTGAAGAATTTCTTTTTCTGTGCACGTAATTAAAGATAAAATTATTTTGAAATTTATAAAAAATTTTAAAATCCATAAAAAGTATATTGAAATCTTTAAATTCTTCTTGAATTGTGTAAAGTCTTCTTAAAATCCGTAAACTCCTTTATCCCAATAAATTCTCTAACCCAAGTTGTCAATATTAAATATATTAAATATGAGCACTGATATTTATTTCTTTAATTAAAAAAACAAAACAGCGAAAGAAACCGAGAGAAAATGTTTGCTAGAAATCTTGGACGCCGCGGAACTGGTATGTAAGGACCCGTTTGGTTCAAGAAAATGATAGGAAAGGAAAAGAATGAGAATGGAAATTTTTTTGGCATGATTTGTTTGTTTGGTATGCACTGGAATGAAAAATGATTTGATAGAAAAAATTTTATTTGATTGAGTTAAAATGGTGGTAAAATAGGTAGGAAACTATGTCAAATGATCATATGACCTTGTATAATTTTATATATTTAACTATGAGTACATTATATTTGACATTTTAGGTATAAATATATCTTTTGCATTTTCCTTCATCCAATGAAAATTTCTTTCCCACCATTTTTGGAAGGAAAAGATCTTCCCACGCATGAAGGAAAATGGCTTCCCACGGGAAGGCATTTTTCATGCTTAAATAGCAACCAAACCATGGAAACCAATGAAAAATCTGGATTTTCCATTTCCAACCCTCCATTTTCCTTGAACCAAACGGGCCCTAACATTGCGTTGACAAATGATTCAGTTTGTCCCATTCTTTGGGCCTTGAGGAGCCCACTTACGTTACAGCAAACAAACAGGTTTTGGGCCAAAGCTGGGCCACAAATATTAAAGGGTTAAAATACATTAAATACCTTAAAATATTTTCTATATTCATTCCGCATTCTAAAGTTTTTTTTATGCATCTAGTATCATAATGTATTTGTCATGTGTGTTCACCACCCTAAATATTTTTTATGCCTTCATGTTAGATGCATCAAAAAAATATTTTAAGATTTTTGACACACCTACAAAAATATTTCATTGTGCTCGGTGCATCCAAAAAAAATATTTCAGAATGCTGAGCACACCTGTAAAATAGGTTAAGGTGAGAAATTTATCAAAAAATACTTCAAGATGCTATATTTGTGAGAAAATACTTTAGAGTGTTTGATGCACCTTAACCCATTATTAAATTATATAAAGCTTCCATCATCATGGTGTAAACAAAAATTATTAGTCCCTCACAATATAAAAAGCTAATATTGGAATCACAATTAAGAAAGGTGCTCACATTTAGCATCCGACAATACCTTGAAAAGAATTTCCTCTAAAGAATTGTGCATGTGCTTGGTAAAAAGTCATCATTGTATAAGCTAAAATATTGTTATTTAATATTTTATGTGTATAGATTTTAAAATGTAATTATATATTTTGAAAATAAATTTAAACAAAAATTTCAATATCCGTGACCCTTTATATTATATATATATATATATATATATTCATTCTCTAACCATGCAAAGATGGTCAGAATTAGGCAGCATTATTTTACTATGGGCAGACCAACTTATCCCAAGAAGAAGAAGAAAGCAATACCAACTTTGCAATTACCATTTTTGAAAATTGATAGTATTTAATTTATTTTTCAAGGGAAAGTTCTTGAAGTCAATTAAGTAACGCATATGCTGGACAACAATTGCTTATTACACATGCAATCCAGAATGACATTTAACTTTTAAATACAATGCATTGGCTACATAAGTAGAGACAACTAATTAATTAACATTAATCAAGAACTATCTTTCGGGATTTTTTTGAGTGAAAAAAGAACTTTATTAAACGCTAAAAACAATACAAAAGATCAGCATGAATACACTATGGAAAGAAAGAAGGAAACAACAACGAAAGGATAAAGGGAAGGACCACCTAGTCAGAGGGGAGAAGGGAATAAAATCCTAAGTCCTAAGTAGAGTGCTCAGCAAAGGCTATGGCCTCATTGACTAAGCGCAGCACCGTGATGCCTTCATCCCCAAAGATGTGAAGGTTCCTAGCGTTCCAAAGCCGCCAACAGATAATGCTGATAGAGTACACCAACTTGGATTACTGTCTAGCTCTTTTAGGTTCATATGCAACCAATCCAAATGGTTGTCAATGAAGAAACCTGGGAGATGCTGATTCGAGACTACAAGAGGCCAACAGGATCTGGCCAGAGTACATCTTCTCAAAACGTGGTCCATATCTTCAGTTGCTTCACCACAGATTGAGCAGGTTGCTTTTTCAGCCATATGTCTGCGAACTCTCTCCTTATTAGTGAGGAGTTTGTCATTGAGAAGCAACTATAGAAAAGTTCTGATTCTGTGAGGACTATTCCAATTCCATGCAAGGCTCCAGTGCTGGCTTTCGTCGCCCTAGTGGTCTTGCACCAGAAAATCGTAAGCAGATTTAACCGAAAATTGATTCCCCAAGCCCCAGATAATCTTATCTGGTTCATCTTGATTGAGAGGGGGCTTGAACTTCAAAAATAGCTCTAGAGTATCCAGCGGCAGCTTCCATTGAAATTCTCCCCACCTCCATTGACCATCAGAAGTGACAAATTCGCTAACAGTTTTTTGAAGATCATCTGTACGTATAAGACTGAAGGAAAGCATGGAAAGAGGCCTCAAGTCACCAATCCAATGATCAGACCAGAACTTGGCTTTCTTCCCATTGCATATCTTCCACACATAGCCTAACTCAAGGTTCTCCCAAACTGTCGAGAGGCTCTTCCACAAATGAGAAGTGGTACGTCTCTGGATCTTAGGCGGCCAGCTCTCTTGCCAATTATACTTAGACCTGAGGACTTACACCCAAAGTAAGTCAGGTTTAGAGTGAACTGCATGCGCAATTTTCATTAAGAAAGTCGAGTTTTGGCTGTCTAACACTTTCAAACCACATCCCCCATGCCTTTTTGGTTGACACATGGCAAACCATATGAGGAGAAGGATTCCCTTACGTTAATCCGACGACCCCCAGACAAAATGCTTGATTATACTTTGTATTCTTTCACAAGTAGCATTGGGAACCCTCGTTGTCTGCATAGGGTAGTACGCTACTGCAGATAGCACAGATTGAGCCAAGGTAATTCTCCCTACAAGAGAAAGAGTTCTAACTTTCCATCCTTGCAATTTAAGACGCACCCTATCCTCTAAATACTGGTAAGTTTCTTTCTTCATTCATGCTGCCAGAACTGTGCTGCTCGGCACCCTTTGACCGATGATTTCCTTCTTCATGCTCTTTTGCGTCCTCCATAGCAGCCAGAGGATTAAACCTGTTGTCAACTCTTTCATTAATTTGGTTTGGGTCCTGTCCATCTCTCCTAGCAGCTCTGGCTTGGTGTCCATAATGAGGTTTGACCTTCATCCATTCCCCCAAAAACTTGCTTCTCACGCGTCACTGCATCGTCACTGGAGTGTCCTGAGGATGCTCCCATAACATGGTCCTTTGCTTGTGTTGCTGGAGGCTTAGGAAAGACTCGCTGAGGGCATGATTCTTTAGTATGCCCATACCTTCCACAACAATAACAAATGGTAGGGAGTCCTTCGTACTCAACATGCTGGAGTAGATTGTCAAGCTTGATTTTGGAAACCAACGGCTTGGTCAAATCAAGCATTATGGCTAGCCGGGAAAACCTTGCTTTTTTGAACCCTTCCGTGTTGTAATCAATTTTCAGGACTTGGCCACTGACAGCTCCGATGGCTCTCAAAATGCTCTTGTGGTAGTAATGGTAAGGGAGCCCTCGAAGTCGAACCTATCCATATACTTGCTTGACCTCAAGATTGGAGGGTGATAAATTTGGATCCTAGGGGTGAACTGTCAAATAATGACCAAACACTACCCAAAGTCCCCCTAGCATCACGTTCTAATAGTCAGCCTCATTCTTCAGTTTCACCATATAACAGCCCCAATCAAGTTCAGTCAGCTTGAATCCTCCAACCGGTTTCCACAATGATGCTATCTTTGAGTGCAATATGTCCTGACGGATGAAACGCTCAAGTAGCTTCACTATGACTGCATGTTTCATGCACTGAGCTATTAAGGACTTAATCCTCCCTGAGAACGTGATGGAGGGTATTAGCCCTTCCAGATTGACTTGAACGTCTTCTTTTTCAATAGTCAAGTCAGTGAGGGCATTAGTCACATTGGTGCTCCAAGACTTTGTCCCTAAATGACACTGCTTTACGCTAAGTAGTATAAGGAGATAAGGATCCAGGCCTTGAATGGGTGGAGATTGGTTGTTCAGGAGCTCCTGGATCCCCCACTGAGACCTCATCACCTGCAGCCTTGTTATGTTGATCGCCTGGTAGCATCTGCTGGTCGTTTATTTCCGGCAGGCTAGTTTCCCTGTCACTTGCTCCTCCATGTTGAAGTCTAAGCCGACAGTCTTATCCCTAATCTTCACCTTATTCGTAGAATGATTCTCATCAGTAGAAGGTGGACGAGATTCCTTCATAACAAGCTCAATATCAAGAGCAACTTCCACACCACTTTCCTCCATCTGTTTCTCTTGTGGCTCTATGCTGGATATCTTTGGGGATTTTTGTAGTTTGTAGGATCACATCAATAATGGAGAGGGATTATTTCTTATTTTGAAATCCAAAGTGACTAATTTATTTAGATTTGAATTTTGAGTATTATTGGATTTGAAGAGAAAATAACTCTCTCAATATTTCTTTTAAACATTTATAAACACTCCTTACTACCTAACTAGGATTAGGGCTTGTTTGAAACATCTACCTAAAACCTAGGTTTTGTCCTAAGTACAAAAATGTTTCTGAAAAAACTATTTTAGATACAAAACCTCGGTTTAAAACCTATGTTTTGAAAAAACTTTTGTCAAATCACACACTCTCCTAATAAATTTTCTCTGTCCTACTTTTACTTTCTTTCTATTACCTCTTTTTACATATTTTTTACCTCGAACTCCGTAAAAGCTAATAACTTTTCAAACACAATCTTTTAAAATCTAGGTTTTATTTCGGAATCAATAAAAACTATTCTCCAAAATCTAAGATTTACCTCAAAATCTATAAAAATTATTCTCAAACGGATTTCCATACGAGCTTTGTTTTACCCAATCTAATAGTCAGCTGTGGAATGGACACTTTTAGCTTTGTGCAAAAAAACTAAGCCCAAATCATGTTAGCCTATGTAGCCTAAAAAGATAGTTTTTTAAGTTTTGCAAAAATACCATGAGCTTTTTTTTAGTAAGCTAGCAAGAGTAACCTCAAGTTCCTTTCACTCTTTGAGTTTGAGACTAATATTTTTTTAGACCTAGAGTGTAAAGTTTTTCGTTTCTCCTAACACATAGGCTTCCCAATATGTGAACTTGTGTTCTCCTTACAATAAAAAAGTCGTTTATCACATCAATCAACAGTTTAATATACCTATGAACTTTTATTTAAAATGCGTCCGGTACCATATATTTTTAAAATATGTAAAAATAAATGTGAGCAAAAATAACATGACTCTTTAAACGTTTTGAGAAAAAACGAAGCCCAAATCATATTAGCATGTGTAGCCCAAAAAGATAGTTTTTAAAGTATAACATGCAAAATACCCATGAGTTTTTATTTAAAGTGCGCCTATGTAAAAATACAAATACCAATCTACATTTAACATATTATCTCAATAGAGAATGGAGGATAGCTATATATTACTATTTTTATCTTTAATATAATAATTAGTTGACTTTTGTTAGGAAGGTTAAGAAAGCTAAATACATTACTTAAAGTACTTTTAAGCATTACTTTAATTTCCTTAATCTCTCCAATAAAAATCAACTGACTATTATATTTAGGAACAGATGTAGTAGATTATATGATGTCATTGAACTCCACCAACAATCAATTTTTTAATTACATTGTTAAAATCAAGAAGTTCCTCTCAACAACTTTATTGAAACATTTCTATATGAGTCTTCCTCTTCTCGTTTTCATAGGACTCCGTAATGTTTAATCTACCCCTTACCAATGCATCTAGTGGCCTTCTCGGGGATTGTTTGATGCGACGAATGGGCAATTGCAACTAGCGACAAACTATTTATTTCTTCTATACTCTCTTTTGTAGACACATTGAACAAATTAAGCATACCGTATTCATAGTATCCACTCTAATTTCATCCTCCGCTGTCAAGCCGTTTATACACATAATCATCCTCATCAATACAATCCCTCTTTATCCCCTCTATTCAACTTGGTGTTAATGATAGTATTTGAATTTCGTTCTTTTTGTACGGTTGGTGGCTCAATTACGTTCAATTTCATTTAATTTTAATTACCTACTAAAATTTGGTTAAACAAGAGTCACAAGAATGGATGATTGAAATATTTTAAATAATGTATTTCTCTTTATGAAAAATAAAGCCTAAGTCTAAGGGAACGAAATGCATAGATTAAATATGAAATATTTTAAATGTTAACGTATAAAACGACATCCGTACATTGTTACGGTTATTTTCAAACGCCGAAACGGTTAGTTGATAAAGCGAAGAAAAGAAGGAAATTTGTGGCTGAGTACCTAGAAAATGACATAAAGATGCTCCATTTTCTTCTCTAATGTTTTTTGTTGCTCATGACTTCGTGCTAGCTAGCACTATATATGATTGTAATTACACACACAGAGATTTCATATTATTTCAATATAAAAAAAAACTACCACTCTATTAAGTAGTAATACATGTGTTATGGACAACAATTATTTATTATATATGCAATCCAGAATGATATTTAAAATTTAAATTTAATGCATTGGCCACAAAAGTTGAGACAAGCAATTAATTAACATTAATCAAGCACGATCTTTGGAGTTTGTAGGATCCCATGCATCAATAATGGAGATGGATTATTAATTAATGACCATATATAGCATTTGCATGCATGTTTCTTTTGGTCTTAAACATAAATTACTTTTAAGTTTTAACAATACGCCTCACATGTATAAAGAAAAATAATTAAAGGTTAGTTAAAGTTTTTATTAGCTAGGTTGTTGATCTTAAAATTCAATCAACTTTTAATTCTTTCTTTTAAATTAATTATACCATATATTTAGTATAAATACTAAATTCCATTAGATTGTGGTGGTAAAACCCACCAGAGCATATAATGATTAGAACCCTTTGTTAAAATCCGATTTAAGATTAAAAGATGAAGGATAGATGATCAATAATATAAAAGCCTTCTTCCATATAATGGAAGAACTCTGCTAAGAAATCTACGAAGACCAACTCCTCTCTATACGTCTGCAGAGTTATCCTATCAATTTCTATGAATAAACAGTTTGGCCTCATCATAATAAGGTCTCTAAAAGGGTGATGACTGGCATCAAACCCAATAGTAATCAGGTTAACTGTTTCACTGCATTTTTCTATAATAGCTAAGAAGCGTAACGAAACAGTAACGCATGCTTAGATATTTGTGAGTGATGAATCAGTGGCCCTCAAGAAAACCAGCTTAGCGGCGGGATTCTGAATAAGTAGGATAATTATTAATGCGTGTATGAATGAATATATCCCCAGTAAAAGGTAGCCCCCGACAGGCATGTGATCCGAGTAAGAGATGATGATGATAATGCAAAGAGGGCACACGTTTCAGAAGCTGAATGAACAGCAAAAATAAGAGGGAAGCAATATAATTAAGGTCAGTGGAGGTATATCATGAGTGATAAGGATTGTAAGGGGAAAAAACACTATTGTTTATTTTGTTTCCATGTTGAGCAAAAAGAAAAAGACATGCGCATTAGGGTTTGACAGAAAAGGACAGTGGGGGTGTTTGGCAAAGCGTTCAAACACCCCAAAATCACGTTCAACAGTGTTTTTCCGCAAAACGAGACAATCTCCTCCACATATTTGCCTCGGCTTGTGTGAATAAACCCATAAGTACTTCTCCACCGTTTTGCCAAACAGACCCACTATGGAAAGGACAAAAGGGAGTAAAAGAGGACTTGGAAAAAGTATTCTCCAAAAACCAAAAGGAAAGAGAGAGGAAATATAATGCTTTAATTTCTATCCTTTGACAATGACCATAATGAGAATAATCCAGAACCTCATGCGCATTTGCTATTTACTGATCTAGTCCTTCCAAATCCAACTGATGGATATCTTTGTTAGGATAATTAGAATCTACCATCTATAGAGAGGGTAATATTTTTACTTGTCCCTTCAAAATAATCTGCGTGATATATGTATATATAATATAATTAATAAGTACAACTTTCATCAGGTAGCTTTTGTATTTAGCGTTGATTTTTTTTAAAAAAATAACTAGTAATACACTCGTAAGGAATTTTTTAAGGAAAAAAACAGTACTACAAAAGGTGGAACTCGTAAGGAAAATCTAATTGCATGTTTGGTATGGTGGAATTGGAAATTGAATTCATTTCCTAGCTCTGTTTGGTAGGATGGAATTGGGAGGTGGAATTGGAAATGGAATTCAAAATGGGTAGAAATGATTTTCATGATGTAACCCATGTAATTGTATTCAATTCCATGAAATTGATTTTTTGGCCCCTCATTTTTTCCATATTTATATCTATTTCCATCTTTATTCCATTTCCATTTCCATCTCCATCAAAATCAATTCTAACGTACCAAACGAGTCATAAGTGCTCCAACTCTCCTTTTTCGATTAGGATTTGGTTTCCCTTAAGAGGGTTTGTTGTTGTGATTTGTTGATTAATCATAATTTTATATTTTCTTTAGTTCCTCTCTATTTGTCATTCTTGACAGAATGAACCAGTAAATTGAGTGGAAAATTCGTCAATCTCAATATCCATAAATTGCGAAACTAATTTGCTAGCTTATTGAATGCATTATAATCAGCTGGCTCAAAATTAAATGTGACTCCTTATTTATTTTTCTCTCCTTCACAACCTCATTTAATAAAAGGTAAATTATGTGGGGGGAAAATTCAATTGAAGATATATTTAATGAGTTAATTACCATTTTTAGCTGTAATAAATTGGTTGAAGTGACTTATATTGTGCATTGGATTGAGTATAAAGTAATTAGGTTATACACTTCTACCTTCTCCAACGTGGAATATAATCCCTAATAAATTGGTGAGAATTTAATTGTACAGTGCGGTATATTAATAGTATGTACATTTTATTATCTGAGTATCAATTTAATTTGGTTGGTAATTACTTTTCCATTGCAAGAGAGATATGGTTATACATGCAAATTGGGATCAGAAGTATTTCAAGAAATTAAGATGATCATTTTGAATTATATTGTTCTTAAATATGATAATTTTGAATTATATTGTTCTTATTATGTTTCTTCTTGAGGTATCAGATGCAAAATTCAGATTCGGACGATATAACAATAGAAAGAGTACATTTTTAATTTAGGGATATGCCTTGATTAGCTATTTTATGATTCGATGGTTAATATTTTTTACATATATATTAATATCATAATTGGTCTACGATCACAATCACTATGATAGAGCCATCTAATAATCAATACACAACCATTGCCATATTTAATTAATCATTATTGGATGTGTTTAATTATCACCAATACTGTAAAATTATAAATAATCTGTCTATATATATATTTCTCATATGACACTGAACTCATGAAAATTGACAACAAATTGATGTATTCTCCATTAATTATACCTTTATATAGTTATTTCTACACAAAAAACTCTTTCATTATATAAAGATATCAAATTTTCTAGTTGAGGTTCACAAAATTATTATTATAATGGAAAATATAAAAGCAAAGCAAGTGGTGGAGGGAGGGATTGGTAAGGCCAAGGCCCCATAAGTTTTCTTAATATATTTTATACATACCTACCCTTAAAAACTTTATAGATTTGTTTTGGTCAAAAAAAAACTTTACAGATATTTTATTTTATACATCCCTACCTTTAGAAACTTTATAGATTTTATATTATACTCCATAATGTGTGGGCTAGATAATTAAGCTGTAAATGGATGAAATTAGTTAAATTTGCTTTAATTATTTGTATGGAATGTGTGTTGGTTTTTTAAATTACCTTATTTAATCATTTGTGCTAAAACTACTCGTTTGATTAAAACTCTCTCTATAAGTACAATTACTAAGGGTAATTTGGAGAAAAAAATTATAAATTTGAGATGTAAGGTAAATTATATTCTTACACTTATGATTAAGATAAACCCATTGACCAGCTTATACACTTAGTAGCAGATAGAATGTAAGCTTTTTAATCTTAGCCTTCTCATAATTGAATTACGACTTCTGTGCAGAAGTTTCTAGTTAATGGAATTGATTGCCTCAAACAAGTCACTACCATTTTAGAATCAAACTTTCACATGGTGCAACCCCACTTCCTTAGTTCCTTAGCCTTGATATATTTGAAAAGCTAGGTACATATATATTGGATATATATTTATATACAACAATCAAGTTGGGTGTGTGTGTGGGGGCTAGCTAATATAGATAAAGTTTCAATAACAAATAGCTACAATTTGCAGCTTCAAGTTGCCTTGAATGGGGTCACACGCATGCACATTGGAATTGTGTGCAAATTAGATTAATGTAGGATGCTCGTGGCTAATAATTATGTTAGGATCTTATTGTCTCTCTCTCTCTCTCTATATATATAGTGGCAATGAAATCAATCATTATATTTTTGAATACAACTTGTGGTTTTATATTCATCGTACCCCCAAATTGGAAACGCATAAATGTATTGGGTCCAACACATTAATTTAGGACTAATCACTATTAGAAAAATGCCATTTAGTGACGGATTGTGTATTTTCCGCCGTTAAAATGAGGGTCGCTAATATTTTCAGTCGTTAAACGGAAATTTTCTGATAGAAAATAGCCATTTCACGATGGATTTTTCCGTTACTAAATGACATTTTTCTGGTAATGAATCAATATGAAATGATATTGGGATCTTATGAAATTCCTTCAAAATATCATACTACATCATAATTACTCTTGGTGCGCGCCTCGTATTTAGATTTTTTTCCTTTATTTGATGTTTTTTGTTTCTTTTTTCTTTTTATAAAAAGGCCAATGATATTAACAAGGTAATCACTACATTACAAAGTGTCTTAATTAGAAAGGGGCAACAGGAAAAAATAAATAAGAAAAGGATGCTGGGAAAAGGCTAATAACTTCAGTATTTGTTCGAGAAAATAAAGGTGAGAAAGAAAGAATATCATCCATAACTATGTTTCCTGATCCAACCGTAAGTATTTATAGTTGAAGAAAGCATTATCTCCCTTGTTCTTCCTAATCCATTGAAAAGATAAATTGAAGAGTATGACGTTGGAATAATGAAACGCTTGAATATCACACCACCATCTTCCTTTGCTGCAATTTAATTCTATGAATAGCTATGATATATCCATCCCTCATTCTTAACATTACAAATCAGAGATGTCGCATGTGGACATATTTGAAGGTAGCTTTTGAACTAATCCGATTTGGTGCAAAAGTAAGAGGTTCTTTAAGAAAAATCAGAGTTTTTTTCTGTTCATTTAATGTGCTGACAGACCGTAATATACTCCACTCAATATTTATAAGGTATTTTTTCTGAAGTGTCATGTTCAAACATTTAAGAGATTCTTTATCTTCTAAGGTAAAGTTGATAAGATTTTTCAAAAAAAAAATACCCTTAAGTGTAAGTAATAAGGTTTTCTAATTGAAAAAACCTAATTGATAAGACTAAACATGGGAAAAAATTAAATGTCTATTTATTAGGATGAAAATTAGTTAAAAGTAACAAAGACCGTAATACATAAGATGTTAAGATGTAGCTTTAGCAACAAAGATTTTTACCATGAGCATTGTCTGATCTCATTAAGTTTTGAAAAATGTAAAAGTAGAGATAATTTTTTAAAATAGAACAATTTTAGCAGTTTCCTTAAATTTTCTAAACGCCTATTTTTATATGAAATATGATTATTCTCCCTCCAATTTTATAACGGATATTTATATGTCAATATAATATAATTCTTAAAATTGTACCTTTTCAAATACTGTATATTTTTACACCATTCAAACTTAATTATACTGAATATTCATGGTGAAAAAATTTGTTGCTAAAATTGTATATTAACACATTTCTAATGTATCCTTTTATTTGTACATGCAAACCTGTTCTTGCTTACTATGTTTATACTACAAATTAAATATGACATGAAATTTGATAAATGAGTTGCACAATTTATGTAGTTTATAAATGATATGACTTGCATTGAATTTACCTTATATTTACTATTTAATTGATATTGATTTTTTTTCAAATTTTTTATTATGAAATGTATATCAATTTGTTTAAAAAAATAGTAGGAAAAAATCTTTAATTTCTTGTAATGATTTATTTTCTTAAACGTTGCATCAAACTTATCTTTAAAGCGATTTCTTAGTATCATTCTTCCATATGTGGCTAGTTTTGTCTTATACTTCTATTGTTTTTATCACAATCGTACAAAGATCCAATTGCCATTTGCAATTTGCAGTGATTATATTTTTATGTTATATTTTTTGTTATCATAATCGATCGTTGGCCCCAAGATCTTGGCTGTTTGATTTTGATGGTGTGGAAAAACTTTTGAATAAATATTTAATTATTTTCAAAGTTGGTATTTATAAGTCATCTTTTTGAAGCTTTTTATAATGTTATTTATAAGTTATTTTACAAAATCTATGAAACACATTTTACTCCCTTCTATCTATGAACGAGTTAGAGGTTTTGTATCTCATTTTTAATATAAGATCTTAATGCATTTTAATTTCTAAATTTATAATTTTCCCTCAACATATCTTCATTTTTTGTTATACATATTAAGGAAGTTTTCATCATGGTTAGGTATAATTAAAGAGGTTACTTACAAAATTTATTCATATTTAATACAAATAACTAACTTAAAGTATTTATTTAACATTAAAAAATTGATTGCTTAGCTCCTATTAAGGACCATAGTGACTAATATTGTTTAATAATGTGCTTGATATGGATATTATTTTCTAATAATGCCCTTGATATGGATATCCAGTTAATTATTTATATTGGAAATTATCTCTACTGGAAACACTACTTTTTACATGTGATATAGTTTGAGGGAGAAATTATGAATTTAAAAGACAAGTGAATTAAAATTTTACATTAAGAACTAAAAGTAAGCCCTTTAATTAAAAACAGTAGGAATATTAGTAATAAATATTTTGTAGGAATATTTTTAGGAAATAGTGAAATATGTTCCCAGAAATAGAAATAGTAAAATTAGGCAGGTGTGGTAATGTGCATGTTTGGAAAACTTTTTCCCAATGGTGCACGCAAGGCAAAGCATCTCGAAATCCATAAAAACATCTTAGAATCTGTAAAATCGTATTGAAATCTGTAAACTCATTTTCTCTTAACGGATTCTCAAACACACGCATTGTATGCCAATTCCACACGAACAGTGACAACCTACCTAAGTATGAATGATTTACGCTTTGGGAGGCAAAGTTGCCAACCCTCACATGCATGCCAACATTTTTAAATATTATTAAAGAATAGTTGTCACTAATTTCCAAACCACACTTTTTTTTTCATGTATTAATCATACCATTAATATTAATAGTTTGAATAATTTCTACAGCAAAATATTTTAAATAGAGCTGTTGTACTTAATATATGCTTGTGCGTATGTGAAATGAAAATATAAATACTTTTTTGTTTTTTACCAACTTTGTAGGGTTGAGAAAAATAATGGACCACAAAATAACAATATATATGTGTGTTTGGGAATCCGTTCGGAGAAATGAGTTAATAAATTCCAAGATGATTTTATGGATTTCGATATGCTTTTACAAATATTAAGATGTTTTTTAAGGATTTCGAAATATTTTTTTATAGATTTTGAGATGTATTTTATCTTAATTTATGTACATCGTTCAGAAAAAGTTTTCCAAGTCGACCGTAGTGCGAGTGAGTGTCCCATGGAGGAATTTCAAACTTTCGAAAATTGGTATTTTGTCTTGTATTTACATTTATTTTTTTAACATTTTATTAGAAAGCAACAAAAAAGTAACTCTCTACTTTAACATATCATATCACCAATTCTTTTTAAAAAAATACAAAAGAAAGAAAGATAGTGTCATAATTGAAAGGTGTTGGTTGTGGTTTCCTCTCATCCATATATTTTGAATCGTCCAACATACTTACCTCACAACTTTCTCTTTGTACATGTTTGGGAAAAACATCTTCCCAACTGTGTATGTAAGTTAAGACAAAATCATCTTGAAATTCATAAAAATTATCTCGAAATCCGTAAAAACCATCTCGAAATCTGTAAATTCCTCTTGAATTCCGTAAATTCTTCTCGAAATCCGTAAACTCATTTCTCCCAACATATTTCCAAACACTCCTTTTAGCTGCCAAGTTTTAGTTTTCACATATTTAATTAAAATAATATATTTCCAATAAATATTTTGGTTTATCTATTCTAATGTGATCTCATCAATAAGGGTGATGGATTAGATGGAGGTGAGTAATTAAATAGAGGTCCAAATCACCATACAGATGTAATAAAGAAAATATTTTGATGCAATTTTTCATTTTATATTATAAAGCATATTTCTTCCATTTAAAATGGATTTATTCAAAGGTATCTACTATTTAGCGGTTCCTTAAAATATATTTTATTTTTATTTTTAAAACAATTGATATGATTTACTGTTAATTAACAGTTATATGGGGAATCCTTTAATTTTTACCGAACTGAAATTAATTTATTTTAAAAGCATTTGATGGACTAAATTGTTTTTCAAAATAAAATATTAATAATTATAGTTAATTTCTTGCCACAAAAATATTATTCAATTAAAAAACATTAATTACACATAAACTAACACAACACTGTGCCAATAACTACCCCCAATTGTCATAAAAAGTGAAAAAAATGCAGATATATAAGTAGGGTTGAAAATTATGAGCAAAAAAAACAAAATAGATTCAAACACAAAAGCTCCATATTGAAAAAATTAACATCATGTTATGTGAATTAATGAATTCTTAATTTATTGGTTTTAATGGGATCCACATGCATGCTTTAATTAATATCCATAAAAATGGGGAGTGTCAAAGCCAAATTAAAGAGGCAAATGGTGACTCAAGATCAATAATTAAACTGGTAAAAGCTTGACTTTCTAAAAGCCAACAAATATGACGTTACCGTTTAATTAGTTTACTGTATTAATTAATCAATTAATTACATTTGAATGATATATGTGTGTGTGTGTGTGTATCTCCCCATACGTTGGACTTTTGTGATTTCATCTTTTCTTTTCAAGTCGGCAACGTCTTCGTCTAATCTTCAAACTTATAATAAGCATATTAAATATTTGTTTCCATTGCCCTAATTATTTTTGCATCCACTTAAAGCCAAGGGTGTACACGTACTTTGCAATTACTTCTAAGTTAGTAAATTCATAATTACTCTTTTTATTTCATATATATGATGATGACATCTTATCCGTGTTTCAAGATGTGATGTAATACTGAGGGTGTGAGCTGTAGATGATAAGCCGACATCTAATTTTGAAGAAATGTTAACTTTTTTTTTGTGTTGACACATACACAAGTTACACATTATAATACCATTATTCGTCTTTATAAGTTGATTAAATTTTAGCTTTAATCCGTTTACTTTCAAATTATTGGCGTTAATCTCAATATTTTCATAAAAATTTTGTTTAACTTTAATGACGGGTACCTATACTTAAGTTAGATAAAATTCTTATAAAACTTTAAGGACTGAAATCAATAATTTAAAACTATGTGGATCTAAATCAAACTGTAACAATCAACAATGATGTCAAACCATTTTTTTATAATTAACTATACACTATAATAACTTTATATTTCGAAATTTTGATGATAAATTAATACAGATAAATAATTCTCATTAGCTACTTTATGATTTTTACTAATGGGGCACAATTAATATGTCGTTAACAACAAATCCCTCAAGTTTTAATTTATTTCCATATGGCGGGCAACTGTCTTCAATTTATAACTATGTATAGATGAGTTTCTAGATTTTTAGGTTATATATATAAATGATCTCGCGACATGATGAGTAAATCTTAGAGCAGTGAAGTGTAACAAACAAAAGTTTCAAAGAGAATCACATCCTAAAAGTTAACTATTAGAGTTGGCCTCTTGAACGCTTCACTCAACCTTCTGTTAGACAACTCTTCCGATAAAAATCCTCCCTGGGTAGCCCCTCTTAGACTAATCGTTTTTCAATGAAAGCACCATTGTAATGGGTACAAGCCTTTGAAAGAACTAAACCTAAAAAATTAACTGTTGAAGTTGACAAACTTAATATCATATAAGACCTCACTTTCAAAGAAACATTCTCAATGTGAGACTTGTTACATTAACTATGTATGAGTTGATCACTTCGTTGTAAAATTTTATTTGTTAAAAAATTATTAGTATGAAACCCTAAGGTGAATAATATATATTTAATTTAGCCTAAATTGTATTCCAAATAAAATTTCTAACAACAAATAAACATAGTTCTCAATCTTTACTTTTTCTTCAATACATTTTCTTAAAAATCATGTTTAAGAAAAAGAATTCCTTGACAGATTCATCAAATATTCAACAAGATGCACACCTGCATGCAAGTGTGTGTATACACATAAGCCACATGTCACTTGAGACAAAAATACTACTTTTATACACTTCAAAATACAACACACATACACACACTTCAATTATATACAACACACATTATATACAAACATTGCCTTGAGACATTTCAATTATATATTGCGGTCAAATGGTACAAAAATGGAAGGCAGCGGCACTACGTACTCCTCAGTTGGTTATCTCTTTAGTATGATTAAATAATTTGAAAACAACCTCAAGATATAATGAAAAAGAATAATGAAAAAGAAAGTAAGATCTATTTGTAATTATACATGTTACACACACAGTGCTTGTTTGGGAACTTCATTCCTCCAAAGGTGTCTGTAAGTCGAGATAAAACCATCTTAAAATCTGTAAAAAAATCATTTTAAAATTCATAAAAACCATCTTAAAATTTACAAAACCATCTGAAAATCCGTATACTCCTTTCTTCCAACAGAACTCCTTTATTCCAACGGAATTCTCAAACACACGCAAGCATACGTTGGATGGCTAGACAAAGCAGGTGACATTACCTGTGATTCTGTATTAATGATAGATCACTTGTCTCTGTCGTCAATCTTCATTGTGAATACGATCATTCAACTTTATTGGCGTCCGGATAGGGATTACATGTGATTATTTGCCTTGGGACTAATAAGGAAATGCAAATTATGCAAACATATGGATTTTGGCGGGGAAGATGTATAAGTTTTTGGAGGTGTTTGGCAAAGCTTCTGAACACCCTAAAAGTACGTTTAACAGTGTTTTTTCGCAAAATGAGATAATCTCCTTCATATATTTACCTTGTAAATAGTAAAAGCATTTCTCCATCACTTTTCCAAACGGACCCTATGAACACTGTTTCCTACAATTGATAGGACGATGTTTAGAGATTTTTTTTTTTTGCCTTAACAAAAGTGAGCCTATCAAATGTAATAGATGAATATACAATTATACTCTTGATTTTGTTCAGCTTCTTGCTAAATGTGTATGTGTATAAAAGAGTTAAATTATATTCAACACTCTGAAGTATTTTTCATTATTAATGAATATTTTAAACTAATTTTTTTGTGTATCTAGCACCTTAAAGGTGTTTTTCAGGAGCATTTAGCATCCTAAGTTTGTAGTGTTCATTGTCACTAAGAAAAAACAATTACATTAAAAAATTACTTTAGGATATTAGGTTATTAGAAAGATCAATACACCAAAATTAGTTTAGTACATAGTGTTACTTAAAAAATACTTTATGATGTTAGATGCATCTTAACCTTATACTAAGTAGGGATTAAATGGAAAAGTTATCAAATTTTAAAACAATAAAATTAATAATGTTTAATATTTTCTTTAGCTCCGTTGAAACATATTAAAAATGTTATATAAATAAGATTAGAGGATACTTCCTCTGATCCATAACATAATTCACGTCTATAAGAATTCTTACAATATAAATTAATTGGGTAGCAATAAATATTGTTTATTAATTTTATCCATGTAATTAATGCTTAAATATGATACCATTTATTTGTCCCTTTCCTTTAAGACTCCATTTAATATATGAATAAAGTTGAATCTTTTCAATTTAAGATGAATTTAATTAATTAACCATCATTTCTTAATTCCAATAAATTTGTTGAAGTGACATGTATGAAGTACAGAAGGGGGCATGTGGTAAGTAATTTTTTCATGCTTTTAGAATCTTTCATATTTTATGTTTATCTGATATAACACCTGGAAATGATAAAAGCCATAAGAATCATGAAAATGCTCCGTTCGCTTTGGGGGTGAGAATTTCTGGTAAAAATTTTCTTGTTTGGTTCCTTTCTATCTATATATCCCCAGAAGAATATTTTTTTTTGGGTTTTGAAGAATTAAAGTAAGAATCATGAGGGTTATTAAGGCCTTGTACAAAAAATATATATGATCTTTTATATTGAATTTTACAGAAAACTTCATAATCAAATTTCTTTCTTCAAGGAAAAAAGAGAACTTCACACAATTAATATCAATAAATATATATATGATTTTAAGTTAATATGGTAAAGCCACATGAAGCATAAGAACCTTATCTCCTTTTCTTAATTCATAAGCCATATAACTCTCTGGGCGCGATCCAATCTTGTATTTTAAATATATTATCTATTACGTGAATTTTTACTGGGTTTTGTGCCCTTTTTTTTTAATGAATTTCCATTTCATAAAAGATATTTTCTGACTAATTTTTTTAAACATAATATCCATCCCGAATTTGTACCAACTCTTTTATGAAAACAAAAGAGAGGAAGCATAAAAAACTAATAAGCCAATATTTAATAAGTCATAACCTCATCTTCGGTGTGCGAATCAGATCATAAAAAACTAATAAGTCTTAAAAAAACTAGTCTTTCTTGTATGATTGATGATGAGCCACTGAAAAAAATACACATGATATAATATTTTATAATGATAAATAAAATTATGTGATGTTGGATATATCATTTGACTGTTCAAGCCTGTTCCTGAAACAAGTCAAAATTCAAAAAAAAAAATATGTTTTTGTGTCAGAAACGTTGATCAATTATTCATCAAATTTCAAGAACACTTATCCTTAAGGGATTAGTGTTTGACTCTTCAAGTTACCTAGGGACTGCCATTTTTCATCAATCCCATGTTTTCTTTCAATGTTTGGAATGTGGAGTGTTTTAAAAAGTTGAATTTTCGTCAGCCAAGATTACTTAAAATATTATATTCCTCATATATATTTTGAAACTGATCTTTGAACTTTAATTTATGTTTTGTCTCCATCCAACTGCCTCAACCAATCATCACCATCGTTATATCCTGCCAATTGTGACTTGTCAGCATCTTGTTTAAGCTTATGGGTTATGAGCAGAAGATCGCCACCTTAAAACAGAAAATTATTTCTCAGAGAGCTAAACCTTGAAGAGCTAAAATCATAGTTCTGTTTGGTTGCTCTAAGAAATAGTTTTAACTTGTATGAGAAGTAGTGAAAGTGGTTTTTTGAAAAGCTGATTTGATTGGTTGTAACATAATATAAGAGTCAATTGATTTGATTTTCTTTGAAGAAATTAAAGAAGCTATATAAATTATATATATGTAATTTTTCTTTAAATTAATTTATAAACTGATGAATAATCTAATGATATTTAATTTTTTTATCTCTTCAAAGAAAATTAATTAACTCTTATATTAAGAATTAATATTGATAGTTAGGGAGGATGGAGAGTTTCTTTTAATTTGTTTAAAATATTGCATTTTGCTTACTACTCCTTTCAGGCATTTTTTTATAAGCTATAAAATTCTCTCAAACTCTCATCATGTGTCAAACGTTTGATACAGTTGTATGAACTCACGCCAAGATTTTTGAAAGAATTGGGATTGAAATTGTGTTTCTTTTAGCACACACGGGTCTACAGTGTATCAACTAACGCCAAAATTTTATCATGAACAGATTGGGGTTGAGTCCAAAAAAAAAAAAAAGGAGTCAAACGCCTAGTACATCAATGTTTGAATTTTCACCGAGAGATATATGTATATTTATTATCTGATAATATTTTGAATAAAATTCAGTGTTCAGCAGCACTTTAAATTAACAAAACTCTTTTCAATTGAAAAGCCTATAACATGAAGGCTCCGCTGGGATGGGATGAAAAGTTGAGAGGAGAGAAAATGGAGAAAAGTGGAGAGAAAATATTATCACACATCCTGCTTGAATGGGTGAGAGAAAACAGAGAGGAAAGAAAATGGGTAAATGGTTGAATGACTAAAATATTCTTAAATAAAAATCTTTTAATAAATAGTAACAAGTAAAATATCCTTAAAATATGTAAAGTATAATATCAAATTAAATATGACAATGAAAAAATTATATTAACATTAATATCATTAAATAATTTAAAATCAAATTATTTATTAAAGATATCTTTTCAGCTATTATATTTCAAAACAACATAACTTATATAAGAATATATTATATTTTTTAAGGCTG
>JANTPZ010087163.1:0-18091 GCA_025593235.1 Vachellia pachyceras
AAATTCGTTTTTCAGGGCCTTTGGAACCCCTTTAGCTTTGAAAACCAATTTTCTTAAAAATTCACCAAAACCCATTTTTGATCCATTAACCTACCTCTAACATGCATGATTATTCCTTTACCATTCCTTGTTACTTTTAGCCCATTTTCATGCATGCATCATCACATATTCACATGATACTTCTTGTAGAGATTTAGGGTTACAATCACAACAACTTCAAGTGAGTTTAGCAACTCATATATTTACACAAAATCATGCAAGCAAGAGCAACATCTTCATGCATCTATAACCTTTTCCTTACCCTTACTTGAGTAGTTCATGCAACATTCACAACTCATTTTCACAAACTTAAGAGAAAGATTAGTAGTCTTGCTACCTTTGTTTAGCTTCCCCTTTTTACTTAAACTCCAAAGTTCTCTTGGATCACTTCCAAGTGTGCTCTTGAGGGTCTCAAATCCCTAAAGTTCATGGCATAATATTCATATAAACATACAACCATCAAGATGCCATAAAACTTGTAAAAGCGCAATAAACCCCCTTTAGGTTTTTAAGAGTCCTACAAGTTCAAGGCTTGGTTTTTATGGTTCCTTAAACTTCTAAAATCCATCTCTTAGCTTTACCCTACACAAAACATCATTTTAAAGCCAATGGAACCATCAAAACAACAAAAAACACAACCTTTCTATTTTTTTCTGGGCTTGGCCGAGAAACAACAATAAAAAGGGAAAATGGGTTTTTCAAACTTTGTTCATGTAGCCATGTGTTTTCTTACTTCCAAAACCCATTTTCCTAACATTGATAAACTCAAATACACCTCCCCTTAGGCCAACAACTAACTAAAAACATAATAAAAACAACCAATAAGCTAGCTTTTACTACTCAAGAAAGAATTTGCAACCTTTCACTACCTCAAAAGCTTTCTCTTTTTCATTTTCATTCCTTAAAACCCTAACTTTTCGTCTTCAAAAAGAGGGCTTTGATCAAGGAAATCAACCATTAAAGAGGTAGTAGAAGTTGCAAGGAGTAGAGAAATGGAAAGGGTTGCTGGTGTGGGTGAGTTACCTTAAGATTGTGTGACACTTCTTCTTCCTCTTTCCCTTGGAGAATGGCATCTTTTGGGAGGCTTGGAGGAGAGAAAATCTGACCAAATGAGAGTGGGAGAGGGACGGCCAAATGAGAGGGAGAGAGAGGAAATTGTGTTTTTAAAATTCCATATAAAATGAATGTGTGGAGGAGATTGATTCTTGGAGACCAAGTTTGATTATACTTGATGGAGAGAGTGCCACTTGTCCTAGTCTCATTTCTTGCTGAAAAATTGACTTTTGGCTTCCCCTATGAGTTTGGTTGGGCTGACTGGGTCTCTGCCTGTCCAGTTACTTGATCCGGTGGCACGCATTTCCCTAAAGTAACCTTTACTCGGGTAACTATCTTTTTACTTTTTCGAAGACTTTCTATCTCATGTGGCACCATTCCCTAGGTCTCCTTGCCTAGGTGGCATCATGTCCTAGCTCAAAGCATCCCAGATTTTCCTCATAACTCATCAGGATTCCTCGATTTGAGTGAAACACCGTAAAACGGCTTCCGGCGGCCAATTTGACTTAAGGGCATGGAAAATTTCTATATTTTTCCTTGATACTCTAGCCCTTTTCCGTTCCCCAAAATTCTTCCTGGATTTTCAGTAATTAATTTTCTAAGAAAATACTTTTTCGGGCCTTTCGGGCACTGTTGTTTTCCGTACTTTGAAACTGCTCGCACCGGATACTGCGTAATAATTTTATTAAACATTTTAGGACACAACTAAACTTTTCTCAGTTTGGGTCTCCAGCATTTGAGAACTCCTGCTACCTCAAAAATTAGTTCTCAGTCGTCTTTAACTCCAAAATCCTTTAACTATGACAAAGCCATTGCCTTGTCTTACTTCCCTCATATTTACCAAAATGCCACTACCCTTACTACTTTTGCCATAATCACCAAAATGCCATTACTTTTCCTACTCTTTCTTAATTCCAACTTTACCCTTGGTTGACTTTGACATATTGGGTCATCTTTGACTTTTTGGTTAACTTTGACTTTTTGTTAACTTTTGACCAAATTACCAAAATGTCCTTATTATTTGATGACATTTTACACCCTAGGCTTTTTTATTCAAAATGACCATTTTACCCTTGTCATTTAGGCCAAATGGCCATTTTGCCCTTGGGTCATTCTTACTTAAGATCCTTAAGACTAGGGACTTAGTTAGTCATGATCTTTTCTCGTTTAGAGGCATTTTCCTTTTTATATTTCCATATCCATGGGCATTAAATCATCACATAATTTACCGGCTTATCCTCTATTTCCACTCGTAAGAATATACAGATATTACACCAAGGGTATTATTGGGACAATCATTTTTGCTATGTGAGTGAGTGAAATTTAAAGATTAAAAGAGAATTAAAAATGTCCCCAAATAAGCAAAAAAATTTACCTGAATAAAGTTATATACCATATAAGTTGTAACCGGATCAAGTAACTGGATGGTAACTTATTTAGTTGGGGTAACTAGATTTCTAACCCCCAATTACTTCCCTTTTTAGCCACCAATGAGAAGAGAGCAAGTGGTTGAAGTGTTGGTGGATTATTGACCCTTAGATCAATCTTAAAATTTCAAGATCAAATCCTAGCCTTCTAACCAAATTCCACATGAATTAAATTAGATTTTCTTCATCCTCTTCAGTGATTATTCATGAAAAACTGAAGCAAAGAGAGACAAGAGGAGGCATCTTTCATAACTCAAGAACAAGAAGAAGAATTCACTCAAAATTCAAGGAAGGTGAAATACCAAAGAGCACATTTGGAAAATTGAGCAAGAGAACTCCCAAGTTTCAAAGAAAGTTCAAGGATTAAGGTAGCAAAACTTCTAACTTTACACTAAGGTTTTATGAAATTTCTTTGTGAATGGTGCATGACTTTGTGATGAACAAACTTCATGTTATGTGTATGAAGTGTGAATTTGATTCCTATGACAATATGCATGTTATTATATAGTTGAACTTGTCACATTTATCTTAATCATACACACATTTATGAAATCATGTTATGCACATCTATAAAGATGTTAGATATTTTTGCTATTAGGATTTCAATGAAATCTCATTCTTTCCAACTAACCATTTTATTTGGATGCTCAAACAAAGGTAAGGGCAAGATGATTGATGAGTAAAGGAAGCATAGTGTCATGTTGTTGCTTGTTATGCTATGTAATATATTTGGAATTTTATGTTTAAGAGTCATTGTAGTTATGTAAGCATAAACCTCTACATGATGAGTAGTTGAAGATATGTGAATGCATGCATGATCATATGTAAATGACTTAATAAAGTTAAGTTTGCCATAAGAGAGATTTTGAAATGGCAGGTTTTCACAAAAAGAGGCTAATATGCTTACCAATTCTCCCACTTTGGGCCGTGATGAAAAATAGTAAACTAGTCTAAATGAGCTAAAATTTTCCACAAATATTTTTCATATGATAAGCTTTAAAATTAGTCTAAGATCACTAGATTTGGACATTTGCACAAAGAGTTATGATTTTCCAAATTTTGAAGAAAAACCTCAAAAAATGAAAAATGTCCATATGAACAGTGCTTTTTCACGGAATAAACTGTATTAATTGGGCAGGTTTTTGACCCAGTGAGTATTTTTATTCTATAGACAAGTTTATAAGATTCATATAGAAATTGGAACCACTTACTTTCGATTTTTCTAGAATTAGTAATGAATTTTCAAAATTGGGACAAAAATCTGGAAAATTGGCCAAATGAATAGTAACTCATTTTGAAATTTTAAATTTCACTTCTTTGGTCAATTTGAGTTATCTAAGGTCCTGAAGTGGTTCATTAGTGATCTAATATGAAGCTTATAGGGGAAATTAAGGAGTGTCCAGGGTCCTTCCCAGAAAGGTCACCCATCCTTTCATTTCTCCAGGACAAGCACACTTAACTGTGAAGTTCTAATAGAATTCAGTATATTAGGGTTAGGTTGATCGTGATCTTTCCGGTCCATTACCTTCCTCTCTTTTTGTACTACATATATTTGAACCCTAACTTATTACATAACTATCGGTTTAGCTTTTATTTCAAGTTACAATAAAATACAGATATTACATTTGGCCTGCTGGAAAAATGGAAGAAGGAATGTGAATTTGATGTTTTTGATTCTTTCATTGAGTTTAAAATGAAAAATTGTGTAGGGTACAAGTGAGAAACCAAGTTTGGAAGCATTAGAAACAAGGATTAGAATTTTGTGCAACAATTTACCAAAGTTGTTGTTTTAAGTAAAGGGGAGGATATTTCTTTTGAGCTATTATAGCTTAAAAATGGAATTTAAATGCAAAAATATAGGGGAGAAGCATGTCATATTTATTTTTAAGCTTAGGGTTGTAAAAGTGTAAAGTTAAGGTTAAAGAGAACAAGTTAAGAATGGTTATGAAGAAGTGATCCAATCAATGGTCTTAATAAGTTGGTAATTTTTATGTGATGTTATCTAGAACTATTGGACATTGATAAACAAGGAAAAAAAAGAAAAAGTTGATAAACAAGGGACCAAGAAAAGCAAGGAGAAAAGGGTAACTTACAATTATTGTTTTAATTACATTTCATTGTATTTACTGCATGATTACTTGCTTTACTAAGATTTGGGTAATATTTCATGTTATGGATGATAAGGTTTTGATTTGACGAAGATTTGTCTCTATGTTATGTTGTGTGACATATAAGATATGCATAGCATTTTATGTTCAAGGTTACTTAAGTTTAGCATGTATCATGTTTTAATGCAAGTTATGTGATATTCGTGTTTTATTGTAATTTCAAATGAAGGCCACACCGGTAGTTTGGGCTGAGTTAAGTCTAAAGATATGTAGTATAGAAAAAGAGGAAGGTAATGGACCGGAAAGATTGCAGCCAGCCTAGCCCTGAGATAGCGAATTCCATTAGAACTTCACAGTTAATCATGCTTGGCTTAGAGAAATGGAATGATGAGTGACCTTTCCGGGAAGGACCTAAATGTCATTAAACATAAAGAATAAGAGCAAGAATGCAATTTGGAAAAAGTAAGGGCATTATTGTAAAAGAGAAAGTATAAGGGCATTTTGATCATTTGACCAAAGTCAAAGTTAAAAGTCAACATGGTCAAAGTTTGACCAAAAATATCATAAAAATTCATAGAGACCCGAGATGTAGAGAAAAAGTCACTGATCAGCATGTGGGGCCCGGTTTCAGTTAAATCGACCTAGATTTCTGTTAAGATAAGTTTAAAAGTCATTTAATTTTAATCATTTTTATTAAATAATTAGCCAAAAATAATTATTTGAAGTACTAGGAGGCCTCAAACATCTAATCTCAAAGTAGGAAAAATAGCTTGAAATTTCTAGTATTTTATAAAATTGTTGCCCATAGTAGGAGAAAAGCGATTTCTCGGATCGGAAGGAAAAGACCCGGAGAAGCCCTGGAATAATGGTTTCCTTTAAAAATTAATTAAATACATTCTGTAATATCCATGTTTTTACCATCAATTGAAATAAAGGTTAAACCAACAAATACAGCTTGATTTAGGGCCTAGAGAGAGGTAATACAAAAAGAGGGGAAGGTAATAGACCAGAAATATCACATTCAGTCTAGGCCTAATATACCAAATTTCATAAGAACCTCACAGTTAATTGTGCTTGGCCTAGAGAAATGGAAGGATGGGTGACCTTTTGGGAAGGACCCAAATATCATTAAATGAAAAGGCAAAAAAATGGAAGTTTAAAAGAAGTAAGGGCATTATGGTAAATATGAGAAAGCATAAGGGCATTTTGGTCATTTGACCAAAGTCAAAAGTCAACAAGTCAAAGTTGACCAAAATATGAAAAAAAGTTATAAAGGCCTAAAAGGTAGAGAAAAATTTACTGATCAAAATAAGAGACATCAGTTTTTCCTAATTCGGCCTAGATTGATGTCTAATAAATTTTGGAGATCTTTTAGTTTTAACATTTTATAACTAGCTAAAAATAGTTATTTGAAGTATCTAGAGGCCTCAAACATCTAATCTCAAGGCAAATAAAAATAGTTTAAAATATCTAGTATTTTATAAAATTGTTGCTCAGAATATGAGAAAGGCGATTTCTCGGATTGAAAGGAAAATACTTGGAGAAGCACTGGAATTAGGTTTTCTTTAAAAATTAATTAAAAACATTTCAGAAGAAAATTAAGGAAAGAAAAAGAGGAGAATATCAGGAAAAAATTTAGAAATTTTTTGGTGACCTTAGACCCATTTATGTATCGGTAAGTCGTTTTATCGGTATTACGATTGCCTAAAATAACTTTGTGGAAACTTAGAGTTTCCAAGGACATTATTGAGATTATTATTTTGCCACTTTATTTAGTCATATTTGAAGATCAAAAGAGAAAAATAAATGTCCCTAAACAAGTAGTAAAACTTATCATAACAAAGTTACTTTATCGATATAAGTTATAACATATCAAGAAACCATGCACCCATCTAGTTTGGTTAGTGTAACTAGATTCCTAACCATTAGTTACACTCCTTTATGGCGGCCAATGAGAAGGGATCAAGTGTTTAAAGTGTTGGAAAGATATGGACCCTTAGATCACACAACTTTTGCAAGACAAAATCCTAGCCATTGATCTCAAATTGGCATTAAGCTTAAGTGGCAACTCCTCCTTCTTTCTTCTTCAATTGAGCTCATCCTTTTCAGCTAAAAATAGAGAGAAGAAGATGCCATTTTTCTGCAGAAGAAGGAGAGAAAACCTTCATAAAGTTCCAAGGTAACTGGTCTTCCCAAGCAATCCTACACATATTCTTGATCATTGGCACCTCCTCTACACTTCTAATTGTTTAGATTTTTGGACTAAGCTCTCTTTTTTGGTGATGAATATTTAGGGTTCATGAAAGTGAAAATGAAAAAGAGAGGAATTTAGAGAAAAAGATCGGTTGCAAATCACTCCTTGCATGATAAGGAGTTGATTGATGTATATATTGCCTTGGTTTGATGTTTTTATGAAATTTTGTAATCTCAAACTCTGGGGGGAGGTGCTGCCCAAATTTTTATTTGATGATGAAGAGGTGTTTTTGATCTAAATAATGCATGGGAAGTGGTTTAGGATCAAGAATAAACCATTACCTGCAAAGAAAGTTTGAAAATCACATTGTTGTTCATGATTCTGTTTTTGGTCAATCTGGAAAAATTGGAAGGAGTGTGATTTTCATTATTTTGATGCTTCCATTGGCTTTAGAATGGAAAATTGTGTAGGGTTGAAGTGAGAGAAGGTTTTGGGAAGCATTGGAAATCATTTAGACAAGTTTGAAGCTCTAGGGTTTATAATGTTCAAGAGGAAGCTTGTTAAGTTTTCATAGTTTTCATGGCTTGGTAATGGCTTGGAATTGATGGTCATGATATTATATTATGTATAGGAAGGTGAATTATCAAAGAGCACTATTGGAAGGTTAAGGGAGAGAGCTTTGAAACCAAGTTCAAGTTAGAGAACAAAGGTTGCAAAACTCCTAACTCAATATTAATGTTGTAATGAAAATGTTTTGTGAAGTTGTGCATGATTTGGTGTTGAAAAATTGTGATGATAAGTGTATGAATTGTGACTTTGATTGATATGGTCATATGCATGTCATTGTTTTAATTGCACATTTCATATTATCTTAATCATATACTCATTTGTGAAGGTTTGTCATGCACATTTGTACTTGTGTTAATGTGTTTTCCTATTAGGATTTCTTTGAAATCTCACTCTCCCCAACTAACCATTTTAGGTCCAAGTTCAAGCAAAGGGAAAGGCAAGGTGAGTGAGGGATAAAGGAAACCTTACGTGATATTTTGGATGTAAGTTGTATGATGTTACATTATGTACATGTTTATGTGTTTTAGAATTTATGTAACATATAAACACTTACTTGATGAGTATGTGGATATATGTGGATGCATGTATAACTATGTGAAGTGAACTAGTTAAGTTAGGAAGGCTTTGAATAAGTTTTGGGAAATAATGAAGTTTTAACAAAAAGGGGTCCAACACCCTTAAGGAATCCTTATCTTTGAGATGTGAAGAAAAATAGTAAACTAAGTCCAATCAAGCTGAAAATTAAAAAAAAAAACAGTTCATATGGTGAGCTTTAAAATGAGTCCAAGATCACTGAATTTGGACATCTATACAAGAAGTTATGGTTTTCCAAAGTTAAGAGAAAAACATGGAAAATTAAAAAAATGACCATATGAACAGTGCAACTTCATGTAATAAATTGAATTGATTGGGCAAGTTTTTGAACCAATGAGTATCAAATCGAATTAGTTATGAATTTTTAAAGTTGGGCCAGAAAACTGAAAAATTGACCATTATGAATAGTAACCCAAGAAGAAATTTACAATTTTACTTCTTTGGTCAATTTGAGCTATGTAAGGCCTAAAAGTTGTTCAATGATGATATAATATGAAGTTAATGAGGTAAAGTAAGGAGTGTTACACATTTTGAGAAGCAATTTGAGGAAAGAAAAAGTCTGAGAATATGAGTAAGAATTTTAGAAATTTTTGGTGACCTTGAATCCAGTTACTTATCAATAAATCACTTTATCGATGTTGCGATAGAATAAAGTAACCTTATGGAAGCATAAAATTTCCAAAATTAAGCATGTCATAAATGTTTTGTGCCACTTGTAATGGTCCTAATTGAAGACCAAAAAGAGAGAAATAAATGTCCCAAACAAGTGGTAGAATTTATCAGAACAAAGTTACTTTATTGGTATAAGTTATACTGGATCAAGGATACATGTCACCATTTTGTTTTGTCATATGTGGACAGATTTTTACACACTTGCAGCCCATAAATGTTAGCCAATGAGTGCTTAGAAGGTGTCAAATGTTTTGGGCAAATATCAACCATTAGGATACAAGTATAATGCAAGATGAAATCTCAACCATTGGATCATATTTGGCTCTCTTTTTCTTCACTTCTGTCATTTAGATTTTTAATTTTGGCTCTCTTTTGCTTGCTGAAAAGTTAGGCTTCTTGAGAGAGAAAATGAGAAAGAGAGGGATTTAGCTCAAATAATTGGTACCAAACAACTCTATGCAAGGTAATGAGTTGATTGGTGTATAGTTTGTGTTGGTTGTGGTTGTATTTGTAATTTTGGAATCTCAAAACCCTAGGGGAGATGTTGTTCAATTTTCTATTTGAATGGAAAGTGATGTTTTGATGTTAAATAATGCATGAGAAGAGGTAAGAGATCAAGATTATGCAACTACATGCAATGGAAGTTGAAAAACCACTTTATTCCCAATTGTCCTGTTTTTGTCCAGATTTAAATCAATGGGAAGGAATGTGTTTTTTATGATTTGATGCTTCCATTAGCTTTAGAATGGAAAATTGTGTAGGATGGATGATTGAGCCTTAATAGTTCATTAATTTTATTTGGAGTTTCAAGGTTTTTAAAGCATTTTTGACCCATTATGATCTTGATTGCGCTTAAATGATCACAAGAGTTTATGTTCTTGATTAATATGTTTTCAGGTGTAAATGACAGTATTATATCTATGTTTAATGAAACTTTAGGGCAAAGAGGTACCTCAAATTATTGCTTTTCATTTTCAGGAACTCTAATTAAAGCTGGAGGAAGCAGCTCTGGATAATTTCACCACGGTCAATTTATGGTTCGCCGTTGTAAAACAAGGCAGAAGTAGCAATATCTCTTTGGAGAGGTTCACCGCTATGAAACTACATATGCATCGCGGCGAAGATCATGTATCATCAACCAGATCACGCTCAAAATGGAAAGACAACTGACCCACAATGTGAACCCGACCCAGAACGGTTAAGTAACCCTATTTAGGGTAGGTTTCGCACATTTGTGGAGGGGGAATGTAGCAGCCACCATCTAGATCACTCTCTCTGTTTTTTTTTCTTATCATCCACACACAAATCCTAGCATAGATTCCCATTCTCCACCTTCCACTTCCAAACCACCATGCATCTATATTCTCCCATGTAGGGTGTTGAGTTGAGCTATATGAGAAGCTAAACCTCTTCCTTCCTCTTGGAGATGGAGAAGGTTTGAGTTCATGAGCTAGAAAGGGGAGTATTAGTTCTAATCTGTGTTCTTGCTATAGATTACGTAGTTGCTGAGTTAGGACTTGTAATTTGTACTCGAATACTTGGTTACGGTTGCAATCAAACTTGGATTCCTTTGTGTAATGATTAGTTCTTTGTTTGACGTGGTAGTATGAAGTCTCATTTCTATCTATTCAATGTAAGCTTCTTTATTCCCTCTTATCTACCTAGTTGTGTTTGATATTTAGGTTGAGGATTTTTTTTTTTGGATTTTTCACTGAACTTTTCATTGCACACAGTAAATGTTTTCAAAGGGTTTCATAGAATGGAGTTCATTTCATGAGATATCTGACCCAGTGGGTTATTGGGGGGTTTTCACCAAGAAACTTAGTGCGTTACTATTGCTCTACCTCATTATTTTGAATCATGATAGCCTAAACCATTCCAAGAGGATTTCACCATCTCAAGAATTTACATTCATCACTCGATTTTATGCATTCCCATAAAATCCAAAAATACTTTAAGTTTTACATTTCCTTTGTTATTTTTATGTTAAAGTTTTGCAAAAAAAAACCCCCAATTCATTTCAGCATTTGAATGAACATAAGCTAACCGAAATCAATTGCATCTAAGGCTCTAATTTAGAGAACGATCCTAGGGTTGCACCCTATAGTGCAATCCTTGGAAATCACAACTATTTTTGACCCATTCCATGGCATTGACAATGATTAGAATCTTGATTTTAAAAGTGGGACTTTGCTTAAATTAGGTCAATGGAAGTGAGAAAATGATTTGGAAAGCATTAGAATTAATTTTGACAAGTTTTAGAGCTTTAGGGCTCTTAATGTTTAGCGAAAGTTTTACCTAGTTTTGGTATGTTTTATGGCTTGAAATGGTTTGTTATTGATGGACATGATATAATATTGTATGAAGGAAAGTTAATTGCTAAGGAAGCACTTTGGAAAGTCAAAAAGGAAAGCTTGAAATTGCAAGTGCAAATTGGAAATCAAGGTAGTAAAAACCACTAACTTTGCACTAATAGTTTCTTTGATAGTTGTTTGTGATTTGAGTTTGATTGCATGGCAAATATTGTGATGTTTGAACTTGTGATGAAGTGTTATTGATATGTTTTGATTGCATGTAAAGTTATTAGCAAATTTAATATCTCACATGTTCATGCATATGCAAGCAAGTCATGAATAATTGTCATGCATATTGGTGTTTATGTTAGTGTTTTGCTATTGGGATTTCTTTGAAATCTCATTCTTTCAAACTAACAATGGTTAGGTCCAAGTTCAAGCAAGGGAAAGGAAATGTGAGTGAAGAGTAGATGAAGTTTTATGTGATATTCTGGTTACTAAGTTATGTAATGTTGTTTTGTGTATTTAGACTTAATGTATGACATAAACCTCTACTTAATGAGCATGTATATATGTATGGATACATGTATGACTATGCAAGAATATGTTAGGTATGTTTTGGAACAAGTTTGGAAATTGATAAAGTTTTAAAAAGGGAGTCCAACACCCTTAAAAAGTCCACAACTTTGATCTACATGGAAAATAGTAAAATAAGTCCAATTGAGTTGAAGTTTTCCAGAAAATAGTTCATATGGTGAGCTTTAAAATGAGTTCAAGATCATTTAATTTGGACATCTACACAAGAAGTTATGACTTTCCAAAGTTAAGAGAAAAACATGGAAAAATGAAAAATGACCATATGAAGAGTGCAACTTTACGCAATAAACTATATTGATTGGGCAAGTTTTTGGACAAATGAACATTTTTCCTGTAGAAATTAGAACAACTCAATTTCAATTTTTCTAGAATTAGTTATGAATTTTCAAAGTTAGGACAGAAATCTGGAATTTTTGACTAAATGAATAGTAACTCGAGAAAAGTTTTGAAATTTCAATTCTTCAGTCATTTCAAGTTGTGTAAAGCTTAAAAGTGGTTCAATAATAGCTTTTATGAAGCTAATGAGATAAAGTAAGGCGTGTTGCAAGTTATGTGATTATATAATAGATGCTTATGCTACTAAGATTCTCAAGAATCTTACCCTATCAATGTAAACAAACCTTAGGGACATCCTCATCCAAGAAGAGAAGAAGAAAGAAGGTGGTGCTTAAAGGTTTGGTAAGAACTTTTATTGTCTACTTAGCCGTTTGAAGCTTGTAAATACCCATAAGGAGGGCTATGATTATTAGCATGTGTAGATGTAGATTTATTATCAAGCATGTTAGAGTAGGTCAAAATGCTCCAAAGGCATTGATATTTCAAGTTAAAGCAATCATACTTCAATTGGAACAAGTAAGAACAAAAGGGGGATAAAAGTCAATAAAATTGGACCTAAAGTTGACTTATTCGTTTTGAAGCAATCAAGTGAATTAGGATGTATGTTCTTCTAAAATTGGGTAAAATACTAAAAGTAGGAAATAACCAAATGAAATTAAAACTAGGTATGATTTTAAAATGAAACTATCCAAGACTTATTTTCCTCTCAAACTTATCCAATTATCATCCCATAGAACTTGAAATCCCTCAATTTGTATTTTCCTACAATTAACTATGGTTTTTCAAAGTTAAGATCATTTTAGAGTGTTATGAATAGTTTTATGAAAACGGGAATTTTCAAACTTTATTTTTCACATTTCATGACCAACTATTCATGTGAAACCGATCTCCTCATCAATTTTCAATTGATGTGAAACACAGCGACCTTCCCCATTAATGTTAGGGTCTAGGAAAACCGATCTCCTCGTCAATTTTTCAATTGACGCGAAACACGTCAACCTTCCCAATCAATGTTGGGGTCTAGATATGCCTGCCTCCTCATCAATTTACATAAACTGGATCTTAATTGATGTGAGACATATCGACCTTCCCAATATCATGGTATAGGTAAGCCTGCCTCCCCATCAATTCCCAGATATCAGCATCATATTTTCCATCCCATGTAACCATTCAATCATTTCAAATGAGTCTAGCCAGTGGCAAAGCAATCCGGGAAAAATTTATATAAACTGTTAACAAATGCCCGGCATGCTTTTTTAATGATTTGGAGTATACCAATACACCACCAATCAAAGACTATGACCAACTAATCCAGGTACTGCCGGAAACAATCAATAAATACAATTCACAAACCATAGGGGCATTCATCAATCCGAATGGCATTACTAGAATCCCACAATATTCATATCTAGTTTGAAAAGCCGTTTTAACAATATTACCTGCTCGAACCCGGAGTTGATAGTAACCTGACTTAAAATCAATCTCAGACAACACCTTGACTCTATTCAATTGATTTAATTGATCGTCAATTTGGGGAAACAATAATCATCTTTCATTACCATCTCAATCCATTCACGGTAGTTTATACGCAATTTAAGACTCTCGTATTTCTTTACACAAAGAGAACTGGGGTCCCCATGACACACGATGGGCCAAATAAACCCCTTCTCTAACAGCTTTTCAATCTACTGTTTTAGCTTCGTCATTGCACCTCAAGCAATTCAATGTAGAGTCTTCAAAATTTCAACTAGTCCCGTGTATTAAATCAAATACAAACTCTACCTCTCGCTAGAGGTAATCCATTGATTTCCTCGAACAACACATCCAGAAATACCGAAATATCTAGAAGGGATTCTTTCATTTCATTTCAAACCCTTCTGAAGGCATCTCTCTATTTTCATTGATATTTAAGTCATTAAGCTCTCATTTTGAAGCTTTTCAATATTCCTTGCCTCCACACATAATATCTCATACTTAGTTTGCCTGATTACTCTTTATTCAGGACTCATAGTTCTATACTTCGCTTAGACTTTCCAACACGTATAGCCTATCCATTACCTTTTCTATGCCAACCTGCTATATCAGAGGATTCAATAATCCTTACTATTTCTTTTATAATCATCACCATGACGTTGCGGAGAGGATCATCTCATGTATTATCATGTACCCAAATTATTCAAGGGACTTTATCCTTGACTCATACTAGCCCATTCTTCCCTTTTCATTTTAGGGGTATTCCGTATGCCATATTTTTATCATGTGGGAATGTATGGAAAGAGAGGCACCCTATGTTTTACTATGGTGCAACTATTCCATATTGTACGGAAAGAGAAGCACCCCACATTTTACCATTGGTGCAATTGTCCCATACTATTCCTGTCTCTCAGGAAGAGCTTGCCCAATAGCGGCAATTCATCCCACTTGATCCATGTCTATTAGGATCCTACCCCTTCCTGTTTATGAGGAAGTAGCATGCCCTACCATGGCAATATCATTCCGACATAGGAAGATCACCGCCCAAAACTTAGAAAGACATTTGCTAGCTAACACTTCTCCAGCATACTTTTCGTTGGGTATTTCCCCTTTTCATCATCTAGCAACATATCCTGTTCCCATCTGGAACTTCTCATAACCTCTTAATCACTTAGCAGTGGCATTTAATATTAATGAGAACTTCATTTCTCACTTTTCAAGTTGGCCTCATTATTACACCTTTTCTGATGCCGAAAGATATATTATAATATCATTAATCACAACCACAACTTTCAAGGCATCACCAAGTTCCGGAAGATCTGTCTTTACTATTTCTAGGTGTAACATATGTCATCTATCTCCATTCCTCATCATCTGCATCGTTATGATAGGCTACTTGACTTTCCCTTTGGTAGCTCTTAGGATTCCTTGACCAATCCACCTTGGTCATTTCAACTTTTGCAATTTATTCACAGAGGAATCCTTTATCACATATATATTTAAGCCTATATACTAGCAGATAATTCTTCACGAAGTATCCTCAAACTCCGCTGCTAGTACTATGCCTTTTCGATTCTTATTAGTCATAAAATAAATGAGGCCATCCTGGTTGGGACATCTGTTGTGGCTACTGTTGCACATCGGGAGTTGCAGCTTTACTAAGCCTCTTACAATCCATCCACTGTACTCATATTAATCAAGAGGCTTTTTAACAATTTTCCAGTACCTTTAATACTCTTTGCACTTCCACTATGCTACTCTGACTCTTACGTTACTGGCCACAACTTCATCAACAATTTCTCAATATCTTGGAATGGTGGCCATAAAAACCCATGGCCATTCTTTATCACTAGTTGCATCTAGGGCTAATTACTCCAGTCCATAAGCCTCTCTGGCCCTTTGGATCCACAGCAGAAGAAAAGTTCACCTTTGCAGATTTGTATGCTCTCGGAGTCTATTAGTGTTCGCACTCAAATGGCATACTAGAGAAGCAGCTTTATCATTTTTTAATCCCCTTACAATTCTTGTGGTCTACAGGGGCTCTATAATCCACATCTGGATTATTGGGCTGCTCTTGCACTTCATTCAAGCTCCGAGACAAAACTTAGAATATTAGAATTTGATTAGGAAGAAGTACATGCAGATTTTGTCTTCATAGAAGACTTCTCTTCTTCAACCTTGATTGGCCTCTCTGGCTCAATCATAACAGGTTCTTCCTGTAACTACATCAACCAAGCATCACATCTTAGTCTCTTCCTCAGAGAAAGCTCCTCTGTAAGTACTGGCATCTCTACCGGTGTAATATCCACCATTTTCTATAAACTGAAATAGAGGCCAAACTGATTGATATGAGATAAGACAAGGCCCAGAAATGAAAGGAAAACCAGAGGTAGATAGCTTGTAAAGAAAGGAAAGTTATAGGCCAGAAATTGTAAAATTAGATACGGCTTAGTGTATGGAGTTCCGTAGGAATTTCAAAGTTAAGTATATTGGCCCGAGAGTAATGTGAGGATGGGTGACCTTTAGGAAAGGATCCATATGTCATTTAATAAAAGACCAAGGGCATAAAGGTCTTTCAGTATTAGAAGTAAGGGCAAAATGGTAATTTTGCAAAAAGTAGAGAAATTAAGGGCAAAATGGTAATTATGAGAAAGTGGAAGGGCATTTTGATCATTTGACAAAGTCAAAGTCAAAAGTAAACTGTTGACCAAAATTTTCAGATGCCCAATAGACAGAGCTCGACTTACTAATCACAACCACAAAACACGGATTTTCCAAATTCGGAATAGATTTTTATTTATATAATTTTGAAGGTTGAAAAAGGGGGAAAAATAATTATTTAAGGTATCAGGAGCCCTCCAAAAATTTAGACAAAAATATGGAAAATCTAGTGAATTTTATAGTATTTAATAAAATTATTATCCAGCATACGATTAAGGCGATTTTCCTGAAAATTGGGAAAAAGACCTGAAAAATACCCAAAAATCCCCGAAATATAATTATTTTAAAAATTAATTTTGGACAATCTAGAGGGCATTTTGGAAAAAGGAAAAGGGCTAGAGAATCAGTGAAAAATCTAGTATTTTTCAAGGCCCTAAAAGAATTTTACTCTTCGATTTTACGTTTTCAGGGATTTTGGACAGGATAAATTAATCGTGTAAAATTTGAGAAAAGTAAAAGGTATTTTTTGGATAATGAAACTGCAGAATCCAAGATGAAAATATGGACATTAAATAAGAAAGAAAATATCTCCAGAAAAGTAGAAAAAGATTTACCGGAATAAAGTTAAGTTTACCGGTAAAAAGTGCAATCGGTAAAAGTAACCGAATGGGATCCAGTTTGGTTAAAGTAACCAGATTTTTTACCCTCTCATTACAGCCATCATGACAGCTTTTAAAGGGCCAATTAGAAGCAAGCAAATGTCATCTTGGTGACACAATCTTATCCCTTAGATTGAGATTAAGTTACAAGATTAAATCCTAGCCCTTTAACCATTTAAATGTGAATTAATAAACAACAAATTCTCTTCATCTTCCAGCCCATTAGAACCGCCACATTTGGGCAGAAAAAAGAGAAGCAAAGACGTCATTCTTGAGGGAGCAAAGAAGAAAAAAGCTTGGTGGAAATTCAAGGTAAGAGAATTACTACCTTGTGATATATACCAATCTCTTCCTTATGATATTCTCTTCAACTTCCATGGTTCCAAAATCTGATTTGAGAGTAATGTGAGAAAAGTGAGAAAGAGAGGGATTTAAAGCCATCAAGTGGTTGCAAATGTCTCCTCTTATTGTAAGGAGCATATTGATGTGTATATTGTGGTTGTTGGTGATTGTTTTTATGATTTTTGTAAATTGGGAAATCATGCATAATTAGGGGAGGTGTTGCCCAATTTTCCTCTTGATGTAGGAGAGTTAGAATCAAGTTTTACCATGCATGAATGAGAGTTTGGAAACAAGAATCAAGTGGTACAATTGTTGGAAGTTGAAAAATCCATATTGTTGAATATGTGTGAATTGTCTCGGCCAGACCTGAAACATGGTGGAGATGAATTGTTTTGATATTTTGATGCTTCCAATAGATTCAAAATGAGTTTTTGTGTAGGGTATAAGTGGCCCCAAGTTTATGGAAGCATTTAAAAAATTTAGAGACAAATTTGATGTTCTAAGGTTTAGGAAATTCAAGGGAATGATTAAGGGGATTCTACATTGCTTCTTGCATTGAAAATGGCTCATGTTTAATGGCCATTATATTGTTCATTATGTAGGCAAAGATTTGGTTCAAGAGGGTGACTTTCCAAGTGTTCAAGAAAGGTTTCAAAGTAATGGAGAATTAAGGATTAAAGGTAGCAAAGTTTTCTATGAACCTAAAGCTAATTCCAAAGTAAAATTTCTTTTTAGTATTTTTGATTGAGGAAAACAGTAAAAGCATAATGAAAGTGTGAAAGTGTTGGATGATGGATTTCCTCTTGAAAATGAATTAGGCCATCATAGTTCACAAAAGATTAGGTAAAGTAATAATTTTTGCACTAAGTTTTGTAATGAAAACCCCAATAACTCGCTGGGTCAGAAATTCCATGTAATGAACTCCATTCCATGAAACCCTTTAAAAACACTTTGTGTGTGTACTCAACACAATATTTCCTCTAAAATCAAGCACAACTAGGAAGATAGAAGAGAACAATAAAGATCTCATTGAATAGGTAGAAATGAGACTTCACTCTACCAAGTCAAACAT
>JANTPZ010087165.1:0-25821 GCA_025593235.1 Vachellia pachyceras
CTAATGCTCGAGTACTAACTTCTAATACTCGAGCATTGGCAATACTCTATGCCAATGCTTGAAGTGTTTACTCAGAGTATTGATTAAAAACTCATTTCCAAAGAGCAGTACTCGAGTGCAACAACATAGTACTCGAGTATTGACAACACTTTATGTCAATACTTGAAGTGTTGCCTTAGAGTACTGAATTTTCTTAAGATCAAAAAGGTGCAGTGCTCGAGTATTGAGTTCCAATGCTCGAGTACTGTCAGTACTTTGACACAACACTCGAGTGACTCCATGAAGTATTGAATCAACATGTTCAAACTTAGATTCTAAAATCATTTTTGCAATCTTTTATCATAATTTTGTTATCATCAAAACAAGGTTCCAACAGTTGTGGCAAATAAAAACGAACATAAAGAAATTAAGCACGATTTACTTTTAAATTATATATATATAGAGAGAGAGAGAGCGAGTGATTTGAATATCGTATTACTTCATCTATAACCTATTGATGGAGAGTAAACAGTTTGCTAGTGAGTTTTTTGGTACAGAAAATGGTCGACCGACAATGTATTTTGCATATTTCTTATCTAAACATGGGGATATTTTAATCAATACAAGATTAGATAAGGGTGGTTTCTAGTTATTTTTTATTTTTAAATTTAATAATGATACTCATGATTATTATTGGAGATCATTGATTTAAGCTTATATTTTAATGTTGTGATGTATTTTATATTATTTTAGATTTTTCTATGTTAACATTGTATTATTAGATCAAAATTTTCTCTCTTGTAAAGAGGGGAAAAAAAGTTTACATTGCAGTCTCTATACTGCCTAGATTGGTTTGACAATATGTTAAACCCAGTCCAATCCAGTCCAACCCCAAGTTAACGCTGGACTAGACAAGACCTCGAATTATCTTGTATAACCCGAGGTCTATACCAGACTAGACCTCATATTAGATATAACATGATGAGATCTTGTCTATACGCATCCCTAATTTAAGTCATCCTCAAGAAATGAATATACTTTAGTCTAAGTGAAAGCAATATATATATATATATATATGTAATACACAAAGAAGCACAAAGTAAAAACGAAAAGCAGTGTACATCAAGATTGATTTAAGTCATCCATAAGTAATGAGTATATAACTTGTTTGAACTTTAGAGTTGGAATCACCATAATCAAAAAGCTCAAGCAAAGAACAAATCCTCTTTATATACTCTCTTAAAGAGTTCAAACTTCCTTCTTAATTATATTGATTCACATTCATCTTTCATTCATTACCTTCTTATCCATCAAGGTGTGCTAACAAAAGATCGTAATTAAATAATATATTTCAAATAAAAAATTTTGTAACTTAGCTGAGAATTGAATCTTAAATAATATATACTTTTTAAATAAATGGTATATAAGTTTTTGGTGCCGCCTACTTTTTTGGACTAGATCAGGCAATTTTTTACGGTGCTAGGGCAAGCATACTGGGCTTGCATGCACTAAACAGAGCTTTAGTAACAATGATAAAGACTCAATTGAAGAATAATATTTAATTTATTGTTTTAATTTTCACATTTTATTTAAAGGTTAAGATGCAAATCTCTACCTATAAAGTATTCATAAATGTGCCTCTAGTATAATAAAGTTAGGATAACTCATCATCTCTCCAATCCCTACTACACAATTTATCGTTGAGTAGGTTTCAAATCCACAATTCACAATTTGAATATCTTTATTCTACTCCAATCCCAGTTCATATATTCAAATACATCAGTGCGAACATTTTATTTAGATATTTATCAGATGATTTTTTTATATTATTCTGAATTTAAAAAAATTTATTAATATGATTATTAAAAGTTTTAGTTTTCGTAGTAAAAAAAGTGTAGTATATTGAATTCTATTGCTTATATTTAGTTTGAATCAACATCTGATTTGCTTCATACTCCAACAGCTCAAAGACCTATTATCATAGTTTCTCCACCGATTGCATTGTTAACCTTCCTATGCGAGTGAGGCCAAAAAGAACACAAGGCCACATCAATATAACATAATCGGTACGATTTTTTTAAATCAAAATTAAAATAACTAGTTTACGCCTGGTATCCCAGCATTTCACCAAGCCTTCGTCAAAATTGTTATTATAGCCTTTAAGAATCATAAATTTCTAAATTTGGTAATTTGGAATAATTTCGTAACGTTTATTGTGAACACCTTTTGCCTTTTTCTAAACATTGCTTACAATTCATATCGATCTTTTGGCACTGCAAACTCCAAGCTCATCTATTTATTTGTGTACGTGGAAGAAGCAAAGGAATATTATATATATATATATATCCACAAGGTCTAATTCATAATCAAATTTTGCCATTGTGATTTTTATTACTAATGATAATATAACACGATTTTAATTTTTTTCTATGTTATTCAACGTGATTTCCGCTAAGTTTTCGGTTTTGAGTTAAATATATAAATTTATCAAACAACTGATAGTTAAAATATCAGTTTTGCTTCTCATCATGATTATATTAAAATAAGATAATATTTAATTTTGATTCAAGCAATTTAGATGTGAACATGCCATGCTAGTTTTTTTTTAACAAATAAGCAAGCAATTCTTTTTTTCCATTTTGATTAAAAAAACCTTAGTTGCAGGTTGTTTTATTTCATTTTAGCTTTCAACCCGAAAACTGTTTCAATTTTTAATAAATATCTCTTTCTGTTCACCTTCCTTTGTGAAAATTTGATTGAAAAGAATCTGATCAACCCGAAAACTGTTTCAATTTTTAACAAAGAATCTAATTTGATTGAACAAGATAAATATGTAAATAAAATTATCTCAATTTACAAAAAAACATATGGTTAGAGAGCCCAACGCTCTCTTTGTTTTTAAACATATTTTCAATCAAATTAGATTCCTTTTTCAATTGGCCTTTAAATTATTTTTAAAAATAATAATATTATAATTGGCTTTAAAATATTATATATATATATATATAGCTGAATAGTAACCAGAATGATAACATAAACAAGAATTGCCCACTCCGAGAGGAAAAAAGGCATCAATCCAGCCAATTCAAAAGTGTGAAAACAATAAAATCTTTGAAAATCGAAGCTTCAGGTATACAAATAATTGATAAGAAAATACCTTCTTGAAGTCATAGGTTAGGGGTATTGTGGTAAAATACCTAGCATTCAAACATCTTAAAGTTAATCATATACCCAATTTAAGATTTGTTGAATTTCTAACCTGATATAAGATTTTTCTATTTCTGGTTGCTTTACATGGTATCCCCCCCCCCCAAAACACAAACGCGGCGCACACTTATATATATATGTATATATAAAAGAAAGAGATAACTATAGATTAAATAAACTAGTTAGGCTAATCATTTGTAATAAATGCCCATATCTAATCATGTGATTTGAACTACCATCAATAGGAAACTTCTTAATATGAACAATCAATCGGAATATTTTAGGAAAAAGTAATAAATTTATAAAATAAAGTAAATTGAAGTCATATATTTATAATTAAATCCAATGGCCAACCAGCTGTTATATTAAACATTGAAGGTAGTATTTATTAAACGGATCAATCAAGTATTGAAACATCAATTGCATGTTTAAGAGATATAACATTGGAATATGCCTTCTGATGATTGTTCCGATCAAGTTAGTGAAGTACTTTAAACAACCCTAGAGTACTCCCTATTGAACATTTATTAAACATGAATCATAAAGTGATTCTTAGAGAATAGCTTTATTCTTATACCTTTCTCGGCCTTTTGGCTAAGATCAAGTGTAGATTTATGACTTTAATTGTATCACATCTTTCTTCTCTTTGATGTGTTAAAATTGAAATACCAATCACTTGGGGCCCAAAGAAAGAAGGGAGTACTTTCATTTTCTTCCTTTCCAAGGAAAGGACTGCATAAGATAGAAAACGAGAGCGACATATATGCAATATACACATAAAAAGCTAAAGCAGTGAATATATATTAAAATGGTTTTAATTAAGTCATCATTAAGGAATGAATATAGAGCTTACTTGAACATTAGAATTGCTGTCCGCATAATTAAAGAGCTTAAACAAAGAACAAATCCTCTTCATGTATATTGATATGACAATATTATATTGAAATACCTTTGGGTCTTCAAAGCTTGTTATGGTTAATAGGTGGAGCTGGTCTTTAATTTTTTTTTTTGGCCAGATTTCTTAGTTTTGAACAAGAAATTGTACATGTGAGAAATTTAGTTCTAGAAGTTATGAAAAAGAATACTCATCTATTTCTATTTATAAATAACTTTCTATATGTTTCACACATAATAAGAAAAAAATTTAAACTTTATTAATTCTACCTTAAAATTCAACTACTTTTCAATTTTATCTGTATTCAGTATAGCTTATTTCACATGACAATAAAATTAATATAATAATAAATTAACAGTAAACTTGTATATTCATATAAAAAATTTAATGATGTAATCTATAAATAAAATCAACAAAATTCCTCCTTTCTCTCTGCCATGTAAATAGGAACGGTCGAACGGAGAAGGAGTGTAATGATAAGAAATGAAAGAATTCATTCATTATATAGATGAAGCTCAAACATATATTTAAAAGAATTATTCCTTCACTTGGATAAGGTAAAGCTAAACAATAACTTTTACTTTGGGCCCAAATAATAAAGAAGGAAACACTTTCATTTTCCTTCTCTTCAAGGAAAGGGCCTCATAGAATAAACCCAAATGAAAGCAACCTATGCAATACAACAAATTAAAGCTGTAAGCAATGAACATGTATGGATGAAAAACTTCCAATCAATATATTAAGAAACGAATATATAGTTTACTTCCACTTTGGAAGAGGTGAAGAACAAATTCTTTTCATATCTCCATTTATATCAAGGAGTTTAAGCTTTATTCTTACATTCATTTATATTCTTATCATTTCTTGAGCTGTTTGTTGCTTCCTTCAAATTTCCAGGAAGCATAATTTAGTCACTATATATAAATCCCTACCAGCAGTGTCAATCATTTTCTTCAAGCCCTCCTTCACTGTTCGAATTCCTGAAGTATCATTCAGGCCATCCATACATCTTACAGGTAAATATTAGCTTGCTTGGACATTTATTTGCTTTATTGATTCTTAACGAATTACTTCTTTTTAGTGTACTTAAATTTTGTCTATTTATTTAAAGCCTCTTCATTTGCGCTGTTGTTTCTTTTAGTGTATTTTCAGAAGAAGTTCAAATCATATATCATCCTTTTGCTAATCATCTATTTATTAAATGTAAATGATAAAATATTTGATCTATGTTAACAAGAGAACGTTTGATTATTTTATTTTGGTAGTATATGGTTGAGGGTAGAAAAGATGTTTGAGTATTTATATTGGCTATTACGATGATAATGAAAAATGAATAATCTCAATCGTGTGATTATTAAACTAATTCATTTTATTGTTTTAGTGAAAATTAACTTTAGGTTATCTTAGGTAAAATTAAATTTTGACAAGTCCTAAAGAATTGGATTTTTGCACAACTTGTAAAAGACATAAATTGATTTGTGTGTGTATGTGTAAAAGTTTGACTTTTAAATATAAATTCGTGCATTTGACTTGTAAATGAGCAATTGGATCACCTTGTAAATAAGCAAGTTTGACTTATAAAAATATAAAATTTTTAGAAGCTGTCTATATTTAATATTCGTACCTAAGGCCTATGCATAATTTGTTTTCAAATTAAGCCCTTTAAAAATTTAAAATTCGATCCATAAAGTTTGATTGCAAAGTTTGAGCTAATTAACATATTTTTTTTTACTATACAAAGTCCATATACGTAAATATGCAAGGACTTTTTTCCCACTTAAATGGCTTCTATAATCATGTGAATAATGCTTAATTATCCAAAAAAAATGTTCAGGCTACTTTTTTGGGTTAGATTTGTCAAGTTTTTACTATGCTCAGGTACGCATAATAGATTTGGAGGAACCATGCACATCCCTATGAACCTTGATAGAGAACTCAAGTGAAGTATAATATTTAATTTTACTGTTTCAATTTTAACGTTTTATTTAAAGGTTAATGTGCAAATCTGAGAACTCAAGTGAAGAATAATATTTAACTTTACTGTTTTAATTTTAACATTTTATTTAAAGGTTAAGGTGCAAATCTCTACCCATGAAATATTCGCAAATGTGCATCTAGAAATGTAAAATTAGGATTGCTCATCATCTTTCCAATTCCTACTGCTCATTTCCTCGTTGAGGAGTCTTCAGCTCATAATTCACAATTTTAATATCTTTTTTCTGCCTCTATCCCTGTTCATTTAAAGATCGTTTTGAAGTTCGTTTGAGAATATCTTTTACAAAGATCAAGGAAAAACTTAGGTTTTAGAAAATAGATTTTGGGAGAATATCTTTTATGGATTCTGAGACAAAACCTAGGTTTTTAAAATGTGATTGAGTTTAGGAAGTTATTAACTTTTATGAAGTTTGAAGCAAAAAATAAATAGGAAAGATGAAAGAGAACTAAATGGAAAAATAAGAAAGAGAAAATTTATTAGGAGAGATGGTGTAATTTGATAAGAAAATAGCTTTGTTAAAACCTAGGTTTCAAATCGAGATTTTGTATCCAAAATAACTTTTCTGAAGTTTTTTTACTTGGATAAAACCTAGATTTTACCACAAAACTTAGGTTTGGCAACTGAGTTCTAAACAAGCTCTTATTATGATACAACAGTGTGAATATTTTATTTAGTATTTATTAGAGACTTTTATATTATTCTGAATTTAACTTAATTTCAATTTTCTATCACTAACTATGTTGCCTTAATTTTTTTAAAAAATAATATGATTATTAAAAGCTTTAGTTTTTGTATTAAAAAATAGTGATATCTAATGCTTATATTTAGTTTCAGTCAACATCTGGTTTGCTTCAGTTATAATAGCCAATTAATATTATGTAACAAATGAATTCTTTAATTTACATATCTTTTAATTGTTTCTCATTTAATTGCATTCAACAATAATTGTAGGTGGCCCACGGTCATCACTCAATTTGATCTTAGGATTATTTTGCAACAATTTACTTGCTTTTGGATAAGCCTTCCAGGTAAAATTACTTCATTTATTTTATTTACAATGTTCCATTCAATAAATTTTATTGCTAATTTGAATTTAAAATTACAAAAAGTAAATTTAAAAGGAAAACCTAATTAATAAAATTCATTATAATCATTTCAACTAGAAAGTAAATATTATGTTAAGAATTAGAGGCGGTATTCTTCTTTTCTTTTGTTGCTTTGCCAACATATCTGTTGTGTCTTCTGACACTACATAATTTTTGAATAATTAGCTTGCATCATTAACTGTTGTTATAAAATATCAAGGGGAAAAAAGTAATTAATTTTAATTTTAATTAAGAGAGGGATGGGAAAATGATTCCAAATGACAAAATTTAGAAATTTGTGATTCTTAAAGACCCACTAGTAGAAATAACCGTAATCCACTTATGAAATTTCTATTATTTGAGTGGAAATTGGATAGTGATAAATATCCTTACTTTGTATATTTTGCTATTTTAATGATAAATACTTGTACTTTGACTAGCAAATTTGTGCTCTATGAGCCTATGAGTGGTAAATATAGGGTCCTAAAAATAAAATAACTTGATTGCTTAGTTCTTTAGAATTTATGCTTTTTCTTGTATTCTCATAATTTATTTTCAGTTATCATATTTAAGATGTATTATGGCCCCTGTTAAAATTAGGAATATCTTATTTTACAACTCAGTTTCTTCTTTTCTAAGAATAAACATTTTTCAACAATTAATTACTTAGTTCTTTCTTGTAGGACTGTGTCACACAATTTGACTACTTCTTTCTTCTATGACCAAAGTTATCGCTAATTCATATTAGAGGTATTTAATATAAGAAAATGATTTCTTTATGCATGTTATGTATTTAATGCATTCTTTAATTAATTATATAGATATTTATAACTAAGACTATATACACTGTTAATATTTCCATACACATTCAATCTCTCACAATTAGCTGGTTTCAGTTGAATATGCTTTTGCAAATCATTAACCAAGTATATGTGATTGCTTTTTATTGGATTAGATGGTGGACATCGTGATCTCAATCACCTCAAAGGTTGCAGAATACCTAGTGGCTCCAATTTCACAAAGAGCTACTTATTTGTTTTGCTTCAAGCAATTCATTAGAGATTTTGACAAAGCAAAACAAGAGTTGAAGGTGAAACTAGCAGATGTGGAAAAGCGCAAGGAAGAAGTTGATCGGAAAACTGAAGAAATAATGCCATCAGTGAGGAAGTGGTTGGATGATGTGAATGCTATCCTAGAAGAGGTGCAAAAGCTACAGCAAGAGCTTGAAGGAGAAGGCAACAAGTTTTTCAATGTGCCCCGAAGATATTCTTTAGCAAAACAAATGGAAGATAAGGCTAAGCAAATGAAAGACCTTAAACAAAATTCTATCTTTGAGCCTTTTTCGCAATTGAAACAACTTCCTAGCATCCTTAGCATTTCTTCCAAAGGCTTCATTAATTTCAACTCAAGGAAATCTACTTACAATCATGTTTTGAAGGCAATTAAAGATGACAACAAGAAGATGGTGGGATTATATGGTATGGGGGGTTCAGGCAAAACGACTTTGGCAAAGCAAGTGGGTAGGGAAATGGATGAACATAAGGTTTTTGACAAGGTAATCATGGCTATCATTTCAAAGACCCCAAATTTTTTGAACATTCAGCAACAAATAGCAGATCAAATAGGCTTGCAATTTCAAGAGGCAACTCAACTAGCTAGAGCACAAAGGTTGTATGAAGGATTGAAAAATATGAAGATCCTTTTAATCTTGGATGATGTGTGGGAGTTTCTAAGTCTTGAAGATATTGGCATTCCACTGGATGAAGGTTGTCATATCTTGTTAACCACTCGCCTTCTGGGTGTATGTGTGTCTATGGATTGTGAGGTTAAGATTGAATTGCCTTTGATAGCTAAAGAGGAAGCGTGGGAATTATTTAAGAAGCATGCAAACCTATTTGATGATGCCTTAGATATGTTTCATGATGTGGGATGGAAAATCACTAATGAGTGCAAGGAGTTACCAATTGCTATTGTAACAGTGGGAAGATCCTTAAAGGGAAAACGTATTAAAGCATGGGATGATGCACTGCGGAGACTAAAATACTCCCAACCAATGAATGTTGAGCAGGGTTTGAGAAGCCCTTATGCATGTCTCGAATTGAGTTATGATAATTTACCAAGTTCAACAACCAAGTCACTCTTCTTATTATGCTCTATGTTCCCTGAAGATCATGCAATACACAAAGAAGATTTAATTCGATTCAGTAAGGGCACAATTGAGTCGGAGGAGATTATTGGCACAATGGAGGATGCGAGAGGAGAAATTGTTGCAGCTCTTGACATCTTGGTAGACTCTTGTTTGTTAATGAGTACAGATGAGCAAGCATGTGTAAAATTGCATGACGTGGTTCGAGATGTAGCTTTGCAGATTGCAAGGAAGCAAGGTAAAGCAATTTTAGTGGATAGCCATGAAATTTCAAACATAATGGTAAGCAACCACCAAAGTTTGAAAGACACAAAGGCACTATCGTTGTGGAATTTGGATGTGAACTTCAAACTCTCTAATCAATTGCATCCAACACTTCAAATTATGCTACTTCACCCTCATGGGCTTATTGAAGATCTTCAAGCAATAGATGCACTCAAAGTCTTGGCACTTGTAACATTTAGCTTTACTTGGAGAATTTGGTGGCGAGCACAACCTTATTGGTCAACCCCTCGATCAATTGTGTCATTAACAAATCTTCACACCTTATGTTTACGAGGAAAAATTTTGGGTGACATCTCTTTTTTGGGTGAACTCAAAGGATTGGAGATTCTTGACTTTCGTGGTTCTTCATTCGATGAATTACCTGTTGCAATTGTAAACATGAAAATGCTGAAACTTTTGGATTTGTTCAATTGTCAAATTGTGAAAGGTCCTTTAGAAATGATTGGAAGATGTGAGCAACTTGAAGAATTATACTTTTGGGATATGAAATCTCCCATCCCAGAAAATTTCTCTCTTTCAAGGTTGAAGAGGTACATTATCTATGATTCTAGATGTGTTCGTGGTAACTACATGGTTCCTTTTTCTACAATATTTGGATAGTTGTGATGAGGCATTGGGATGCTTATCTATACTAGGCTTCAAAGTTTCTGTTTTGAATTCGCCAATGAAAGATCTCATTCATAGAGCAAACTTCCTTTGGCTAGAGAATTGTTGGTGGGATCACAAAGATATAAATAATGAGATAAAGCACTTAGGTGTTTCATTTTGCCAAGGGAAAAGATTCATCATTGATAAACTTGATGTCAACATTATTCAAACACAAATTTTCTCAAACCTGGTTACTTTAAGCTTGGTTCAAATGAAGAATCTTGAACAAGTGTTTCAAGATTCATCTATCAAATGTTCTCTCCCCATGTTACAAGAGCTAAGCATAAAGAGTTGTCCCAAATTGGAAACTTACATCTTCACCCACACCACAATTACAAGCCTACCAAAGTTGAGGAAACTTGAGATTCATGATTGCAGCAAAGTGAAATGGTTATTCTCTTGTTCTATAGCTTCTAATTGTCCTTCATTGGAGAAGATATGGATAGATGATTGCTCTCAACTTGAGAGGCTCATTGAAGATGACAAAGCTGCACAAGGGAATCTACTACTTCATGATAAGCAAGATTATCCATGTGTAAGTATTCTCCCAAAATGCCTTTCGAATCATTGCATGGCAAAAATAATACATGTTGATGCATTTGCTTCAGAAAAAAATTACATTTTGATTTAATTTTCAATTAATAAAATATTAGTGGAAACTAAAGATTTTTTTACTATTGCATAATAAATATTTACATTATTATCAAAATATATTCAAATGTGTGGGTCGTGAAATTTACATGCGTACTTGCTAAAAAAAGTATATATTATTAATTAAATTTCATATAGTGCTCATAAGGTTGAATATAATCACATAGAAAAAATAAAATATTCGCTAGTTAATTGAATGTTGAGATTACGTTATCACAAATGTATGATGTTAATGTCGGAATCAAAATGAAATTATGCTTTGAACTCATGGCTTGGTGGTTAGAGTCTATTGGCTTTATCTAAAAAGTCATGGCTTCGATTTTGCATGCCTTAGTGATCCTCTAAAAATGAAGGTCCAATTGTTGTAAAAGTAGCAGCTTTCAAATGGTCTGATGAATTTTTTTCTTTTGTTCACCTTTTATATACTACATGCTATATTCAATCGATTTTTAATTTTATTTGAAAATTTATGTTTACTTTTTTTATGAGAATGTCCACTATTAAATTATAGGCACTTGCATATCACAATAAAGAAAAAATATATTCCCAAGAAATCACTTCTTTAGTTTTTCTTTTCCTTTTTTAAGATTTACAAGATATTATTTTTCATAAACAATTATGAGATATTATTTATACACTTAAACTGTTATTTCTCTCCACATATGAATTTGATAAAGGCTTATCGATTCCCAAGAAACCACTTCTTTAGTTTTATGAATTTCTATTGGGTGTTTAATTTTTAGGATATTTGTCCTTAACATTAGATTTTTGCTTATATATTTTTCTCCCTTTATTTAATCGTTTAATTTTTGTATGTTAGCACTTAATCCTGATGAAACTTTTTGTTAGAACTAATGGTATTAACAAGGAAAAATTAAATGATTTGTTAAGAGAAAAAACAGGTAAGTCTATGTCAAATTAAAAATTAAGGGAAACAATAGGTACCTATAAAATAGTTTTACAATAAAGAAAACACACATATATAATAATAACAGATTCTCATGTCATGGGGATGACTACATGATCACATGATGTTATAGTATTTTTATATAGTAGATCAGGTTTCCACATAGATTATTAATTAAAAGGCCTCTTTCCATAACTTAAGAGAATTCCATATTGCTTTTTATTGACTTTCTTTGAATATATCCAAACAACATCAAAACAATATTTTACCATTCTTTTTTCCAATATACGAAAAATCACTTAAGATCCCTTAGTAAAGAACATGACCATTAACTAAAACGGCCTACAACAAGTAAGCCATATGTATTGAGAAATTCTATTGTGTGGAATGACATCGTATGCATATATTCTGCTATATATATTAGAACTTTTTATTGACTATATTCTTTTCTCTAGAATAGGGTTTCATTTGTAATTTTTATTGACTATCATTCAAAATTCTAATTTTTATATATGAGAAATTTTTATTGACTATATGAAAACATCTACAGGGAAATGAGGCTAATGGAGCTTATGTGGAGCTTACTACAAAAAGCTTCATCCTAAATTTGAAAGTTCTGCATCTTAGAAACTCTGGAATAAAGAAATGTATGTTTGAAGAGCAAGGAAAAGAAGAATTTGTTAATAAAGCACAAGCACCTTTAAAGCTGAATTCAAGGTTGTGTGAATTAAGATTAGTTGACCTCCCAAAGTTGGAATATATTTGGAAGAGCCCCACACAAACTGTGAGCTTCCACAGACTCGAAGAAATTCAATTGTATGGATGCCCAAGATTAAAAAATATCTTCACTCCTGCTATTGTTACAAGCTTTCCAGAGTTGAAGAGATTGGACGTCAGCAAATGTGAAGTATATGAGGGAATATTTTGTGAAGAATTGATAAAAAATCTTTCTTCTTCTTCCTCTGATGTTTGCTTCCCCAAGCTTAAGGAGATTAGAATATTATATTGCAACAAAGTGAGATGGTTGCTATCTCATTCTTTGGCTTCTCATTGTCCTTTACTTGAGGAAATAAGGATAAGTGATTGTTCTCAACTTGAGAGGCTCATCTACTTCGTGATAAGCTATATCTGTGTGTAAGTATTTTTTTCAAAATACCTTTCGAATCATTGCATGGTAAAAATAATCCATGTTGACACATTTTCTTCAAAAAAAAAATGTTTCGATTTAATCTTCAATTAATAAGATATTAGTGGAAAATTGAATTTTTAACTGTTTTATAATATATATATATATATATGTTCTTCTTTAGTTCACCTTTTATATACTACTTGCTATATTCCATCACTTTTTAACTTTGTTTGAAAATTCATGTTCACTATTTTTATGAGAATGTTTGCTGTTAAATTACAGGCACATGCATATCACAATTAAGAAAAATATGTTCCCAAGAAACTACTTCTTTATTTTTTTTCTTTTCCTTTTTTAAGAATTACAAGATGTTATTTTTCATAAACAATCATGAGATATTATTTACAAATTCAAACTGTTATTTCTCTCCACATATGAATTTGATAGAAGCTTCAATATCTTTTGGTCATTTTAATATTTTGCAAATAATTAATTTCATTTTATTCTTAGATTTATTATCAGATTTATTTTATTTAAACTATGCCAAATTTGACACGTTATTTTTAAATTACATACTATATTTTAAAAATATGTTTTTATTTTCTTTTGGATATTAAAAAGGTCTCTTTTCATCTTTTACTGCTATTAAAATAAGTTTTCCTTTCTGTTTTTCGCAACAATAAAAAGTCGTATTTGTTATTAAATATATAATATGCCTACTTCTCATTAAAAAATGGATGTACTACTAGCTCCGGTTCTTAATATAAGCACTGATTAACTTTTTTGGGAGACTAAGGAAGCTAAAGAAACTTATATATGCATTATTTTTTAAAACCAATTTTTATCTATAAATTTAATTTAAAAACATTTACAGGGAAATGAGGCTGATGGAGCTTATGTGGGGCTTACCAAAAAAAACTTCATCCTAAATTTGAAAGTTCTAGATATTACTAGTAGTGGAAGAAAGAAAAGTATGTTAGAAGTGCAAGCAGAAGGAAAAGTAGAAGGTGAAGAATTTGTTAATAAAGCAAAAGAACCTCCAAAGCTGAATTCAAGGTTGTGTGAATTAAGATTATTTGACCTCCCAGAGTTGGAATATATTTGGAAGGGCCCCACACAAATTGTGAGCCTTTGTAGACTTGAAAAAGTTGAATTGTTTAGATGCTCGAGATTGAAAAACATCTTCACTCCTACTCTTGTAACAAGCCTTCCAGAGTTGAAGAAAGTTATAGTACATGAATGCAAGGAATGGGAAGAAATGTTTTGCGAGAAATCATTAAAAATCCTTTCCTCTTCTTCCATTGTTTGCTTCCCCAAACTTGAGATCATTCGAGTATATAATTGCCACAAAGTGAAAAGGTTGTTCTCACATTCTCTGGCATCCCACTATCCTTCATTGAAGCAAATTACTGTTCGTGATTGCTCTAAACTTGAGGGGGTTGTTCAAGCTTATGAAGGTGAAGTTGTAGATGATCATCATGAAAGGCTACTATTTCCTAAGCTTAATGATTTGGATCTTAGAAGCTTGCCAAAGCTGAAAGAGATTTACCCAGGCTTTGAATTCAACCACATATCTGGTACTAAATCAATAAAAGACTGTCCAAACTTATGCAGCATCCCATTAGAATTCAATGCTTAATCAGGTATGAAGTTACAATTTCTTCTTTTAAATTAGCAACTCAATGAATATCATCACCATCATCATCAATAATGAAATATCTGCACATTACAGTTTCTATGTTTGATCAAATACAACACTTAAATTTTTTTGTCATCAGGAGAACTACTATGAGCTCTCAAGAAAGGTACTGTAATTGACAAAATGTCTCAATGACAAGTGAGTAGTATGAACATATTACCATTTCCTACACTACCATTGCGTATCGTGTAATTATTGTGAAATCTCTTAGTAATTATATTTTTTACTCGAGACCTTATATAGTAATTGTCTCTAATTCTATATTTCTTACTAGCACATTTATTGAGAGTACCTATTTGCTCAAGAGAATTGTCCATGCCCTCCAGAAAAGACGTTTTTCTTTGACGAAAATTCTTTCACACACACACATATATATATATATATATATATCTTTAGATAGCTCACTCAAAAATAAATAAGTGGCAAGTCGCGGTAATATTACACGTTGAATAATTATATAACCTACAACTAATTAATTTTAACCATTTATTCTCATAATTATTAACTAGTTTATTAACTAGTTTAATCCACATTATCTAAGGACATTTTTGAAGGAAAGTGTAGATTAAATAAGGCCATTAGTTTTTATTTTGTCAATATACTGTTTTGATGCAATATTTATACTACTAATTAATTAATTTTTTTTTTTTCAGATCTGGAGATCAAATCATAAAGTTGAAAATAAAGGGTTGATAGTGAGCTTCGGATCTTCCAGTGCTTTCTTTGTCTGCGTTGTTTTTTTACCAAAAACAAAATGTGTGCACTTCTCCCAAAAGGGATCCGAAACCTTGATTCGCTATATTGTGAGGAACTAGTAACTTTGCCAGACCCAACCCACATTGGTGTTGAAGGGGAAATATTCATTGGCCATTTAAAGCTGTTGGATTTATTATCTACATGCACAATAACTTCAGCTAGCACAACCAAACGAAAATTTCATAATTATAACAAGAGGCAGAATAAAAATAAATGGGATGCAAAATTATCTAACATAATAGCATGTCATTGTTTTGTTTGCATGGGATGTGGAGAACGATTGTGTGTGATATGGTAACATGATATATATTCTCATTACTAATGAATCATTTCCCCTTAACATAGAGGAAAAGAAAATTAAAGAGCAAAAGAGAAAATCTCTTATTCACTATATCAAGCGTAAGTAGTAAATAGATGAGTAGAACTGCAAAGATAAGACATTATCACACAAAATAACCTCTTGATGTTGAAAATTTTCTTACAAGTGGAGGGATGGTTTACTCATATCTTGAGTATTCCTAGTCTTTTAAGACAAGTTTCCTAAAAACCCGATCCTGTCAATTTTGTAAATTATAATGGCAATGGCATCCTTTTCATTTGACGACAAGATATATGCATCCCCATTTATGAATAAGCAATGTAATCCCAATGGAGCTATTTAAGAGAATTAACAAACCAAAACATAATTCCCTTTCCATTACTGAAACCCAACCAAACATCTGAATCAACTATTTGTATTAGGATTACATGTAATTTTGATTCTTGTAATCCAACCAAACTTGCCATGAAATTTTCTAAAGAAAGAAAATATTCTAAACTACGGAGAAGTAAACAGTAATTTATTTAACACCCGCATTTTCAGTTCAACATTTCTAAAAATTACCCTTTTCCCAGTTACACTTATCAATCAAATTCTTGGTAATAAACAGTTAATTATGCTATAAAAGAACACTCACACATCCAGCATTAGTGTGAGCAAGGCCATGATAAGGAAGATTCCAAAGATAATTGAAATTGAGGATTTGATATTCCAAGGAATAGTGAGAGCCCAGTGATGATTATGTTTCTCATGGAGTTCATGTTTGTGAATTGAAGAAATGATATTTCAACTGAAGTTGAATCAACAAAAACAAGTAACTCTGATTATAGGAACCAAAGCTAACTATGGCAATGGAAATTATTCAATTGAACCAATTGCTTGCATACCTATGACGTGGAAGAGAATGCAGTACAGTGCAGCCAGTATCAAGAATGGCATATATGCGAGAACAACCCGGGAACTTCCTGTAGAAACAAACGGAACAATACCCAATAATGTCTCTCTTTATTGATGCATTTTTAAAGCAGGGACTTGAATCACTTCTTTTCCTTTTCAAGTTGATGATTCATAAATTACATAAACTTGAAAAGCATTTTCCAAATTAAAAAATAGAACAGTGACATAAAAGAAACATTATAGCCTCATTTCTATTATATCAGTGGTGCAGCTTAATGTTTTTGAAAGAACCATATGAACCCAACATGGAGTAGAATATCATGAAACCAGCATAAATTTGAACAACCCTTCGACTCCCAACTCGAGTTAGTCCAAGAAGGCCCACATTTTATGATCATCAAGCTAATATTCAAATATTAAAAAGACCATATACAAGAAGTAACTTTGCAGTAACATCTCACCAGAGGTTGTCACTTACACCTAAACAGCAGATCTTGTCCCTGTTCCATAAAGGCCACCTGGCAAGACACCAATGCCCTATGCAGAAATAACATGACCAGCTTTCATACACAAAGTATCTAATCTATAATAGAGTTGTTATGCATTTCTTGCAATGCAAGTGAAAGGACCAACTATTAATCAAAGTTTCAAAATTAGCATGATCATAGGCAGTACTTCATTAATAACTGATTTGTGGTAAGCAGTGACTTATTTGCAACCGATGCCTCATCCTAAAACATGAGCAGGAGGTGGAGTTGCAATTGCCAACCGAGATACTACCTTATATCCAGCAGTTGACTTGAAATAGAAATTCTTTTATTATAACAACAATACATAAGTTACCAAAATAGTGAAGAGGCTAACATTATGATTATTCTAACTTCTTCCTTTTATCATTTGGTATGCACATTTGAAACAAATGGAATTGAAAATAAAAAAGGGAGAAAATGAGTTTGAGAAAAACAAGGAAGAAAAATCTCCCTGTCTACTTGCTACCAACTACCAAGTAAATGATGTTTATGTCTCTTATAGAGTTAGCGAAAATATCTTTAGCTCCTCAAACAAGTTCAGAACATGAATATTTTAGTTATAGAAACAATCAATAAAAATAAAAGAGCACAAAGGTAGTAGTTGGTGTGTTGGTATTCTAATTTCTCAAGACTTTGGATAGTTATTTCCAAGAAATTCAAACAAGATATAAAATAGAAAAAAAAACAAAATTATCATATTTTTTTGCTAAACACATGCATCCTCATAAAATATATGTAACACAGATATTTGAGAGCCCATGGTTTTTCAATCCAAACAAATTTTATCAGTTTTCTTTTTCTTTTGTTTTTTTTTTGTGATTTCCCACTTACTTGTGACAATACAATCACCAACAGCAGCATTGGAAGACCAATTTCTATGCAGTTTCCCAACTGAGAAGAATCAAATAATTAAATGCACTTATACGGCCCATATGATATCATAAATAGAAAAGCATTCCCTTTCCAATTCTAAAAACAATGAAACATGCATAGGTCTATTATGTCCCTCATATCATTACTCAACATTGAGTGTCCTATTTTTGTCACAACCTTTTCTTTATCCTACCCATTTTAAATCCTCTTAACTCATAGATGTAATCTAGGCAAAATAGTTCTGCCTTTTATAGAATACCACTTTACCTAATTTATTTAGAATGGGTTTTTCTCAAAAATTTTAAAACTTTTTACGACAACTTTTATATAAAGCTGTTTTCACTTTTCAGAAAGATCCACTAAGACAAGTTTGATCCTGGGTTTTACTCTATAGTTGTAGGTTGAAAACAGTTTTTTCCTTAAAAACTGTTCTGTAGGTTCATTTACTTGCAATAACTCGTTAACTTCTATTCATTATCCATTGAGGATAGCATTTACATGCATCTTTTGGTGAGATATTCCCCTCACAACCACATGTAGTCTCATATACATTTTATACATAATTTATAAATATATATACATAACCACCTAACCCATCCAGGTTTATTTAAAAATAAACCAAAATTATATATTTAAAGGGGTTATTCCACCTTCCTCTTCATTATCTATCCTTCTCACCTTCTATGCTTTCCTTGTCACCACTTCCTTGCCTTTTCAGCCGCCCACCTTAGCTGATTTATTTGAAAGGGAGGATGAGATTCAAAAACCCTGTATAAACCACAGTTTATCATATAATCCTATATATAATTCACAATCATATTAAAAAAACCCAAATGTTTATACGGATGTCAATTCACATAACACCCTACACCTCCGGAGGGTGGCCAAATGGAAGCTATCCCTTAGGACTTTAAATATAATACCCTTTGACCTTTGGAGGGAGCATAAGGGAAAGCATTCTCAAGGGACTTGATCACTACACTTATAACAAATATGGCACAAAAAAGCATGCAAAATTAAATATATAAGAATAAGATAAAGAGGGTTTCTACTTGTCTCTCTTTGTTTACTATTACCTTTCTCGATATTTCCTTTTCCAGTCTTCCTCAAGGTGCTCAAGCAGATATTAAATCTTAAAAACATACACGTATAATATTACATTAATTATATGCATATCGAGCTTTATTTAGCTCCTCTTTCTCTCCTTTTCCCATCGCTATCCCTTTACTTTATTTAATTCTCTTTCATTGACATTTGAATTTTTTAATAAATTTGAAAAATCATAACTTATTCTATAAAATTTCAAAGGTATAAGCTTATATTTGAAGCTTTCTATATACTCTTTCAATGAACATTACCCTCCATAAATTTTGATCCATCAATATACTCAAACTGCCCAAAAGTTGCTGCTTGTTAAGCAACTTTTCAAATTTTCCAGATTCAAGAACCAAATTTTATTGGTTCATAACTTGCAACCTATCAATCCAAATATTGCATTATAGCACTCATTTTAAAGCTTATTATGAGTACTATTTGCTTACCAAATTTCATGGTCAACACAAATAATTTGACCAGTTTAAAGCCTACTCAAATTCAGCTATCCAACAACAACTTCCAGCGCAATTAAACTTCAATGAACCTCAATATATTCTTTTTAGAACCTTTGCTTTACATCTGAATTTCCAGATTTCCGAAATACTACCATCCTTACTAACATATTTAAGTCTTTAATCATGCTTTAATAATGTGAGACACTTGTTCAATATTTAGAGACATCTAACCAGCACTTGTTCAATATTTCGAGACATTTAGCCAGCAAATTCCATGTGGTTACACTCCAAATTTTTCTTCAACACGCATCAAATATCAATGCATTAACTAACAGTTCTATTTCACATTTGATATGTAATTACACATCCTTTACCGTCTTAAGAAAATGCCTCTATAGCTTCTTTCCCATTTCAACATACCATTATTATAGAAATGGAAATTTCAGATCGAAAACATCATCTTTCCCAAGCAAAATCTTTCAACTCAACCACTTCCTTTAATATCCCATAAACATTTTAAACTCTTCAAAATACATCTCTTTGATTCATATCATTAGTTTTAATTTATAAAATATATAAACACACACCCACGCCACACATGCACACACATATATATATTCATATGTACATATTATTAAGGCTTCAAAAAAGAAAACTAGTCAGTGGTACAATATGCAGAGACTACTCCAATTCGTAAAATCATCCATTATTAATAGCTTTGAACCCAATTTAGGAAAGCTCTTTGGTGAAAACAAGGACCTCTATTTTTTGTGAATAAACCCATAGCTCAAAATCAACATGCATGCCCATTTTTTTCAACATAAAACAACTTCCAACACCAGAATAACACCTTAGAACCACAAAATCCTAATTATTTTGACCACAATCCGAAGAGAAGATGGGTTCTGTAAGCATGAACAGTGACCCACGAACTTGAGCTTCCGGAAACCTAAATAAACTCACATGCATTGCTTGATTCAACTACGAAAAGCTTCAATCTTATTCCTTGAGTGCTTTAATCGTGAAAATTTCCAGATTTATCAACTTTGATTCAACCCCAAAACGGCAGAAATCGAAGAAGCTAGGGGTAGGGGTGTAATATCCGTATATTCCTGTGAGCTAAAATATAGGGTAAGCCGGTAAATTATGTGATGATTTAATGCCAGTGGAAATATAGAAATGAAAATGCCTCTAGACAAGAAAGATCATGATTGACTAAGTCCCTAATCTTAAGGATTTTAAGTAAGAATGACCCAAGGGCAAAATGGTCATTTGGCTTAAATGACAAGTGTAAAATGGTCATTTGATTAAAAAGGCTTAGGGCATAAAATGTCATCAAATAATAAGGATATTTTGGTAATTTGGTCAAAAGTCAACCAAAAAAGTCTAAGTTGACTAAAAAGCCAAAGTCAACCCAAAAGTCAAAGTTGACCCAAAAAGTCAAAGTTGGTCAAAAATGTCAAAAGTCAACCAAGGGTAAAGTTGGAATTAAGGAAGAGTAGAAAAAGTGATGGAATTTTGGTAATTAAGAAAGAAATGAGAAGGTAGTGGCATTTTCGTAAATAAGTGGAAGTAAGACAAGGCAATGACATTTTCGTAATTAAATGATTTCCGAGTTAAGGATGACTGAGAACTAATTATTCGAGGTAGCAGGAGTTCTCAAATGTTGGAGACCTGAACTGAGAAAAGTTTAGTTGGGTCATAAAGTATTTAATAAAATTATTACCTGGTATCCGGTGCGGGTAGTTTCAAAGTACGGAGAACAATAGTTCCTAAAAGCCCCGAAAAAGTATTTTCTTAGAAAATTAATTACGGAAAATCCAAGAGAACTTTGGAGTTTAAGTTAAAAGGGAAGCTAAGCAAAGGTAGCAAGACTACTTACTCCTCTAAACCATTTTATGAACTTGTTGTGAATGGTGCATTATTTTATGATGTATGAACTTGTTGTTTTGTGTATGATATGTGATCTTGATTGGTATAGCCATATGCATGATAATGAAATGTTTGAATATGTCACATGTACCTTGATCATACACATATTTTGAAAAGTATAACATGCACATTCACAAGACGTTTTGCTATTGGGATTTTTAAAAATCTCATTATCCCCCAACTAACCACGTAGGTGCAAGTTCAAGCAAGGGTAAGGAGAAAGTGTTTGATGCATAAAGAAATCATAATGATATGCCTTGCTTATGTAAGTTGCAAGTTATGTTTGGATGTTTAAGTTCAAATATGATTGTGGTGTTGTAACCATAAACTTCTACATGAGTGATGGTAAAAGTATGGGAATGCATGAATAATATCATTTAAAGAAGTTGGACAAATTAAGCATGCAATAAAGGAAACTCACTACTCAAAAGCGGTTGTAAAGGATTTTACAAGAAAATCAAGTTTGCAAGTGAAATAGGTTCCAAAGGCCCTGAAACTGACCTAGCTCAAATGTAAACGAAAAATAGTGAGCTGAAACTTTTCAATCAGAAACTACACATCCTAAGCTTTAAAATGATATAAAGTTTGCAAAATTTGGATTTGTACATTAAGAGATATGATTTTCCAAATTTTAAGGGAAAAAATTGGAAAACTGGACAATGACCATTTGAGCAGCATGGGTTCTTAGAATAAACTGATTCAAATGGTAAAGTTTTCAGGCCAATGAGTATTTTTTCTCTATAGATCACTCAATAAGCTAAATTTAGAAATTGGAACCACTCAATTTTGATTTTTCTAGAATTAATTATAAAATTTCAAATTTGGGCCAGAAATCTGGAAAATGGGCCAGTGAACAGTAACAATGTTTTTTTTGTTTTTGAAAAATTCAAGTTCACATAAAAAGCACAATTTAAGTTATTCAAGGCTCAAGAGTGGTTCAAAAGTGATCTAATATGAATATATATGGGGGAAATAGGAGGTTTTACAAGGGGAAGGTCTAGGAGACTCACCTGAACCCAAATCCGTGCTTGCATGTGTCGTTGGACACTTTCTTTGATGAGAACCACGGCGTCGCTCACAACTATGTCTGTCGCTCTCACTGGTCACTGAAGTCAGGAAAGAGGAAGGAGAATGAGAAATGAAAACTTAAGGCTATGGGCTTTAAATTGGCCAGCCACTGTGTGGCATGTGTGGATGAGAAAAGTACTATTTTACCCTTCCACATTTTTCTTGATACAATTTGGTCCCTTTTCTTTAAGAAATGCAATAATCATCTTTATATTCCAATAATTAAATTTCTCCCTAAATTTGACCCTTAAAATATAAAATAATTATTCCAATAAATTTTGCGTAATTAACTTATTTTTCTCTAATTTCTTTAAAATAGCTTCCCAAAACCTCAATTACATTTATAACACATTGATCAAATTTCAGGATGTTACAATTTTACTATGGATATATGTGTGGTTTTTTTATCCTTTTTTAATTCTATTTTACTTTTCATCGCTAACATTCTGCATGCTTACCAAATGAACTAATGAACCATTAAAGTTAGTATGAAAGAAAGGTTTCAAAACCGGATCAGTAGCTTAGTGGTTTAAAAAGGCTAAGGTTTCTCAAATGTATAACATATAAAGCTACTCATAGTAACACATACCACAGGAAATCCTCGTTGAAATAATCCTAATCCAAGCAATCCAACTATAGGCGCCATGTTAAGAGGACTGAAAAATATGGGGAGAAAATTCATAAACCATATTTCAGTAAATGCTTGTATATATTGCTTTTGTTATTGTTGATTCCATCAACATTTTCAAATGCAACTTGTGTACCTTGAAAGTAGTCCCCAAACTTGGTTGTATCCTATGATTATCTGAATGCTTGAGGTTACAATTAGAGGTTCTTGTATTGCTCGCATAGACTGTATAAATCTCTGCCACTGACAAGGGAAGAGCCTCAATCAATTATCAGATGGCAAGAAAGAAAAGAAAATCAATTAAGTTTGATGCATTACTAAATTAATTGGCCACACTGAAGAGATGGATTAAGGAAACTTAATTCATGATGATCAGTAATTCGATGCAATGAGAGATCACTGATGATATAACCTATTCTTATTAAATAGACATAAGATCCTCCAACAATGGCAGGCAATCTTGTTCAGAAAAGTGATTGGAGAAGTGTGTTAATGCCGGCTACAAAGAGCAAAGTCTGTATCACTCTTGCTTTGTCACCCTGGTTATATGAGCAAGTAAATCACCAAATACTTTGTACCTCATATTAACAGAATATGACTTGATCGTCTTGGCCAAAATCTAACCCTATATAGTTAAGAATTCTGTGAAATTTTTGCCAAGTTACAAATTGGAATGGGAATCGGCACATGAGATCAGTAGCAAGCATTATATAACTAAGTGTAGGCACATAAGGATACAAAGCACAAACAAACTGATTTACCATCCCTACAGCTCTCTGGTGAATCAAGAATAAAAGGATTTTAAATCATGCATGGACATATAAGCCAACAGTGAAGGAAGTTGAAAAGATAAAAAAACATAAGGCAACAGAAGTTCAATTTACATCGGTTCCTCCCATGGCTAGAACGGGTAATGAAGGTATAATAACACTTGTGCGTAGCGCTAATATGTAATTTTGGAATCATAAGGCATGGGACATAAGGCATTCATTATCAGAAAGGAAAGGGACAAAAAATGAAAGAAAAAGAATAGAATGTAATATTAATTCAATTTCCATTTTATAAAATATGTAAATAAAAAATATAAAAAACCTCAATAGGGATATGCTCCCAAAGGATGAATTAATCAGATTATATCAAGGGAATTTGAGGCATTTTAGGGGATTTTAGTGCTATTCTTGGGTTTTATTGAGTTTAATTGCATTAATTATGATTAATGGAATTACATGAAATTAAATATACCCTTGAAAGAAATTTGATAAACCAAAATCAAAATGAAAACTATCTTGAAGTATCAAAACTTGTATTAATGCTCAAAAAACCCATGTTGTGAAGAAAATAAAGTACAGAAATAGTTAAGGGAGAGGGCTGTTTGTTTGATTTTAAAAAACAAGTTTTGAAAAAACAAAAAACGCAAAAAAGTTGTTTGGTTAGTATTTGGCTCATTGTTTGGATTAAATTAATAGATATGATTTGATCAAATCAAATTAATCTAAATTCGAATTTCATAATTTGAATATCAAGATTAATAAAGATTAATCTTAAATATTCTTTTAAGTTCAAATTTCAAGATTAATAAATATTAGTCTTGACCATCCTTTGAAATCAAAATTTCAAGATTAACAAAGATTAACTTAAATATCTTTTGAAATTCGAATTTCAAAATTAATAAAGATTAATCTTGAATATCTTTTGAAGATTCAAGATTGATCAAGATATTCTTGAATATCTTTTAATATTTGGATTTTTAAGATTAATAAAAGATTGATCTTGAATATTTTTATTAAATTCGGATTTTCAAGATTAATAAAATATTAATCTTGAATTATAATGCACTCCATGAGTTCTACTGTAACACTCCTTATTTTCCTCTATAAACATCATATTAGATTGAACCACTTTAGGGTCTTGGATAACTTAAATTGACCAAAGAAGTGAAAATAAAAATTTCAAAACGGAGTTACTGTTCATTTGGTCAATTTTCAGATTTTTGACCCAACTTTCAAAAATCATAACGAATTCTAGAAAAATCAAAATTGAGTGGTTCAAATTTCTATTTGAAGCTTATGAAGTGATCTACAGGGAAAAAAATACTCACTGGTTCCAAAACTCGCCCAATTGATACAGTTTATTCCGTGAAAATCACTGTTCATTTGGTAACTTTCCAGTTTTCCAGATTCATCATTCAACTTTGGAAAATCATAGCTCTTGGTCTACACATCCAAATTTAGCAAACTTTAGCTCATTTCAAAACTTATGACGTTTAGTATTTAACTGAAAAGTTTCAATTTATTTGGAATTCGTTTGCTATTTTTCATTGCTATTCTAGAAACAGGGCAGATTCTTGGGTTTTGGAACTCTTCACTTGAAACTTTAGCTTTTCTTTAAAAATTTGCCAAAGCCTGTTTTTAGTTAAGTTTTATCCTTTTGCAATGCATGATAAATTCCTTAACATCCTTTAGCATTTAAGCCCCTACTCATGCATGCATCATCATATATCCACTTACTAACCAAGTAGAAGTTTATAATTACATAACTACACTAATATTTATACATAAGGTTCCAATCATGCCACATAAAATTCCATAAGCAAGAGCATCATCTTCATTCATCCATAACTTTACTCTTACCCTTTTCTTGA
>JANTPZ010087206.1:0-11770 GCA_025593235.1 Vachellia pachyceras
TCTCTTTTCTTCTATAGTTATGGTTTTCCTACATAGAGCTTTTACTCTTACGAATTTCCATTTCAAGTGTGTGTGGTCTCTTTCAATGTTTTTTAGATTCTGCTATGTATGCTCTCCTGATTTTTTTACGGATGAAATTTACATTTTTCTCTTTTGGGGCTTTATCAGCATTATAGTTTTCATTTGATGCTAAATAATATTCATATATTCTGCATGTAATGTGCAGGCTAAGGAAGATGAAGATAAGGCAGAGCTTGAATCTTTGTTGCAAAATGGTAGCTGTGTAAAAGGTGACTACTTTTTTCATTTGAGTTAATATATATAGTATAGGTTATGTGAAATATTTTTATGGTTTGATATCATTTTTTAATACAATAAAATGAAATCTACCCGCGCATCGCTCGTGAAAGTAAATTCTAGTTCCATTAATACCGTTAAGGAAAGAATTATTTTAATTAATAAATATATTGTAATAAAATAAAAAATGAAAAATATATTGTAATAAATTTATATTATTATAAAATTGATTAAAAATTATATAATTGTAATTAAAAATATATTATAAATATTAACTAAAATTTTAAAAATATATTTTCAAAATAGAAAATTAATTAAAAGCATATTGTTATAAAAATTTATTATTATAAAAATAATCTACAATGTTAATATATTGTTCTAAATAAAGCATATTATTAAATTTAAAATAAAATATGATTATTGATAAAGCCGATTGGTGGACATCAATCTGAAATCATTTTCATTCCAAGAGTTGAGAGAAGCAACAAAGGGGTTTAAGAATAAACTTGGTCTGTGTATAGTGGGATTTTGACGTTGGAAGGCGAACGAGTTGAGGTTCTCTGATTAAGTTCGGAATCACAGACGAAGAAAATCAAGGCGGAATCACAAACGAACGAGTTGAGTATAGCCAAGTCAACACAGGCGGGCTAAAGAATAAGAATCAATGGTCAAAATTAACTCTTTTCACCAATGGGGTGATTTTACTACCTTTGTTGCAATTACAGGTTAATCACAAGCTCGCTGGCTATTCGTGAGTATTAACTCACCTATTATTCATGTGTATTATACTTGCGTCTGTTTCATGGATTCGAACCGTACTTGGTTGCTTACCCTTGTAAACTGCATTTGATTATTTATTCTAGTGGACTGCGTGTCCACACTTATTATTCTGTTCTGTTGAAATCCTACAAAAATACGATACTGGAGAATTATCTTTTGAATCGATTTATGTCAAACAAGCTCTTTTAGTATATATTTAAAATTATCTAATGGATATTCTATTATGGAGGTTCAAGTTTTATTTGAAAATATTATATAGAAATTGAGATTTATTGTTTTGTTATTTATCGAAATTAAATTCTTTCGATTGTTTTCTTATATTTTATTAAATTTATAAACGGGACGTTATTCATCAGAAATTTACTTTTAGCTTCAGATAATCCAGTTCATCATATACCTTTGATTGAATAGTGAAGAGCCTCCTCATTGATATTCAAGTTGTTTACATATTTTGGTAGCTGCTGCTTGGTACACATAGAAACTTATGTTTATAAAATTTTTTAGGGTTAAATGTTCCATGTAATCTATAGACAGTGTGCTTCTGTATATTTTTGGGAAATATGTATGTACTGTGGTGGAGTGTTGCTCCAAATGTTGTTGAGTTTTCACGCCATTGTAGAATTTTGGGAAGTCTATCCTACAAAGGAAACTTTGCTAAAATTTATACAATAATCTTAATGCGTTGTAACACATGATATGTTTTTATGTCATAATCTTGAGAAAAGAAAGTATACATTGTGTTATTTAGTATTTTGGTAAATATTATATGTTTATAAATCAAAGGTTTACGATATGTGAGATCTGTCATAATCCATACCGATCATTTCTAAATTTTTGGGGCAAGACAATTTAGCTTCTTTAGTCTTTACCCGAGAGGGAATTATATATCATTGGCATAAGCAAGAAATATGTTTAAGTCGATTACCCAGGGGATCTATTAGAATTGACACAAAATAAGTAAAGCAATCCAGAGAGTTGAAAGTGTGAACACCTTGTTTTCCTCAAGCAAAATCTAAGTGAAAACCAAGAGCATGAAATTGGAAATTATATTTGAGCTAAACATATAATAGGTGTGCTAAAATGCAATTAGAAATAGAATAGCATAGTGATAAATTACAATCTCACCTTCTCAAAAGTCCATCATTGTATGGCAATGTTTTTTATTTTGCGATGATAAGTTCGAACTTCATTCAAGTTTTTTTTAAAGAGTATGTTACAGTTTTGATTTGCTGATCTAAAAATTCTATTGATATAATTTTTTATTCTTAAAATGGGAAAAAGGTTTATTAGTGCTCTATTTACAAATTTAGTTTTGTAACAGAGATTTTTTTTTTGGGTGACAAGTAACAGAGATTTTGTCGAAAAGGAACTACGTATATTCACATTTTTATTAAAAAACACACTTATAAATAATACAGAGTAAATTCTGTATTATTTGGTCCATTGGTATATTTTTTTTAATGCATGATTACATGCAAATGAGGAAATAATGGGAGGATAATAAATAGTTAAATACTAATTAAGGATGTAAAAGGGGTGAATGCTCTAGGTGTTGGGCTTCAATAAGGTGGAAGTTGCTTGTTGGAAGGAGAAATCAAATTTTGAAATAAAGAGTCGTCCAAGTCATTTCACCTGTATTTTAAAATTCAATTTTAATAAAAAAGCAAAAGTAAAAAAATTGCCTAAAAATAAACAAATTTATTAGATTACCATACCTTTTTGGTAATTATACATCTATAATTGATTTTAATAAATGAAATCCAAACATAATCAGAAACAACAAACTCACTTATAAATAAATATCTAAACAAAAATAACGATTAACCAACATCATTTTTTAAATAATACCACTTATAAATACAAGCCACGTAAAAGTCAAAACACAAAGGCGAAGGGGGAAAACAATCAATGCAGAGAACCTTTGATATAAGTCGTCAAATGAGACATTAATTAGGCGTTTTCATTATTGTTCGGGTTTAAATATTATTTAATCAAACTTATGTAACTTGTTTGATGTAATTTTTAGTTTTATTTAAATGCAAGTAAATTTTGAATTTTCATTCACTTTTTTCTCCCTTCCTTTCTTTTTTTCCCCAACTTCCCTCTCTTTCAAACAAAGTTAAGGGCCTCACTGTGTTTCATTAATTTCAATGTTTGAAGTGGCAACACTGTCTTTAAAAATCTGTTGGAAGAAAGAAATTTATAAATTTTAAGATGATTTTATAAATTTTAAAATATTTTTTATAAATTTTAAAATACTTTTCATCTTGACTTACGTGTAAAAAAATTTTCTGAAGATATACATAATGGGAATTTGGACCTGGTAAGCTGAAATTAATGAAACACGGTCAGGCTATTTTTATTTTGCCTCCAAGTGTTCACTACACTTTTCTGATAGTTGCACAAGCTCCACAAGCACGCAACTGCTAACTATTCAGGATGTGGGACCCATGAACACTATTGAGCCACAGACATTAAAATCATATTCCAATCATATTTCTGTGCACTTAGGCCTTTTGTTTGTACGTCATTTTACAAAACATGTTCAGATTTCTATTTTACTTGTCACTTTCTATCATCATTATCCTGTAAAAAAAGATTCTCTTATCAAAACGTTTAGATTTAAACACTGTCTTTGATTGTGTATTTAATATTATACTTAATGTTAAATTTGTTTAATATAGGGAGGGAGTAATCTCTATTATCCTAAATATATGAAACAAATGATTAATTTGTAGAGATTAAAAAATAGTTTAACTAATTATATGTGAAAGTGTGTATTTATTTTTTTAAAAAAACAATTTTTAAAGGAAAATTGGGAAAAATCCCCCAATGAAAAATATCTAAACAAAAATAACTATTGACGAACATCACTTTTTTAAATAATACCACTTACAAAATTACGATAGTTTGAAATTAAACTAATTCACTACTAATTCAAATAAATACAATTTATATAAAGTTTTAATTTAATATTCAAAGTATATAAATTGTATTTTCAATCCCTTAATGTTAACAATGTTAACCTCATTAATAAAAAATATTAGCTTAACAGATTTAAATGGTGATGCTAGAATTAAATGTTAACATATTAATTTTTAATTTAAATTTATAGATTGAAAAATATTTATAATAAAAGTTGATAGATATGCATTTGCACATCAACAATTCATCTTTCATAATATAAAAATGTTATATAGAATGATTAAATTTTAAAACATCGGCATTTAATTGTTAAGTCATTGTTTAAATTTGTGAAGTCAACATTTTTTAATTACTCTAACATGTTAGTATTAGAAGTACTGAAAATACATTTTATAAATTTAAGCATTAAACTGAAAATGTAAATATACTAATTATAAAACCAGAGGCATGGTTTAGCCTTTTTTTTTTTGAAATGATAAGTGAGAACTATCATTAAGATTTAAAATTTTAGTATAAAGAAAAATGTGATAGCAGAAAACCCTTAATCAATTACCATTTTAAATAAAAAGGTAGTATCAACGATATTGTAGCCGTTTGGGAATTCGTTGAAAAAATAATTTTACATAAGTTAAGATAAATATGTGAGATGAGTTTTGTTTTGACTTATGTAGACTATAAAAAAAAGGAGAAAAGAAGTGTTTCCAAACATCCCACTAAAAACACTACGTAATATATAGTTTTCAGGTGGGTCTATCAAATTCCGGGTTACTTGCTCAGCCTTACTAAAACTGATGATGGATTTCTTTAAAGGACAATTTCCTAAGGGTATTAGTGCTAAACAAGCACGAGTTACGAGGGAATTACAGTGAGAGATAGGTTAGAGAGCCTGCCTTTGAATTTCTTATCCTCAAACCTATGAATTTTTGTCGTTATATAGGTTTGAGAGCCTGCCTTTGAATTTCTCATCCTCAAACCTTTGATTTTTTATTTAACAACAAAAATTCAAAGGTTTGAGGATAAGAAATTCTTAGTTGCTAAGAACAACAAAAAAGAGAATACCCTGTTCTACCAGATAGACACGTCACAGACCGTGGAGGCAACAATTCCAGAGAGTTGAAAGTGTGAACACCCTGTTTTCCTCAAGCAAAATCTAAGTGAAAACCAAGACAATCCAAGAACATGAAAATGGAAATTATAATTCAGCTAAAGATATAATCAGGTGTGCTAAAATGCAATTAGAAAGAGAATATCATAGTTATAAATTACAATAATCTAACCTTCTCAAAAGTCCATCATTGTATGGCAATTTTTTTTTTATTTACGATGATAAGTTCAAACTTCATTCAAATATTTTTAAAGAGTATGTTACAGTTTTGATTTGATGATCTAAAAATTCTATTGATATCATTTTTTATTCTTAAAATGGAAAAAAGGTTTGTTGCTCTATCTACAAATTTAGTTTTGTAACGGAGATTTTGTCGAAAAGAAACTACGCATATTCAAATTTTTAACGTTCTGTTTTATTTTAAAAAAATACAACTATAAATAATAAAAGAGTAAATTCTGTATTATTTGGTCCATTGGTATATTTTATAATGCATGATTATATGCAAATGAGGAAATAGTGGGAGGATAATAAATAGTTAAAAACTAATCAAGGATGTAAAAGGGGTAAATGCTACAGTTCTCACGCGAAGAAATGGCAATTATGTAATACTCTAACAGCATGATGGTGACAAGAAGACCCGCCTCGTCTCCTATTAACAACCCCCACCAAAGAAATGGCAATTCTGTAATACTCTCACAGCATGATGGTGACAGGAAGACCCGCTTCGTCTCCTATTAGCACCCCCCACCAAAGAAATGGCAATTCTGTAATACTTTCACAGCATGATAGTGACAGGAAGACCCGCTTCGTCTCCTATTAACACCATCCAAACTCCTATTAACACCACCCAAAAATCCAAACTCCTGTTAACACCACCCAAAAAAGAAATGGCAATTCTGTAATACTCTCACAGCATGATGGTGACAAGCTTCGTCTCCTACAAGGCTATAAATAGCCCCCCGCCCGATTCATCCTCCAGAGAAGGACAAGGTGAAAGAAAGAAGAAGCAAAGCACAACTCAATTCCCCCATTTCTGTATATTCCTACATCTCAAGTACACAACATCCTTTTTTAGCATCAATGGCTAATCTCCTGAAGTAAGTAATCTTTCACATGTCTGATTTCATATCAGCTTGGCTCTGCTACCACCTGTTTAGCTCTGCTTCAGTTCCGGCCATGGTCTGGTGATAATAAACCCGGGGGGGGGGTTCATGTTTTTAAGCAAATATTGCTATCTTAAAGTAAAAATAGGGAGAAAACGTAGTACATAGTGTTTTCAATTTCTGATGCTTTTGTGACCACTCATAACAGAACTGGCCTGTTTTTTATTTTGTGTCTTCTGATCCTGGTCGACGACCAACAAATTGGAGTGGCGCAGCCTAACATGCCTCTAACTCCATCTCCTTTTAGCTCTCCTCAAAGGTTTCCCCACACATCATTAACTTCAACTATTTTCAACTCAGCAAATTTCATTCACCTCTGGTTTCTACTATTTGTTTAGCTTCTTCTTCCCATTATTGTTCATCACTTCCTTTTTTGCTGCAGCAGTTCAAACTGGGTACAAGGCGAATCTTTACATGCTATCATAATTTCTCTGAACACTGCAGTAGGTGGTTATGTGCTGTTTCAATTCCAGCATAAGAATCTGTCACTCTTCGATGAGCACGGGAGCATCATGAGAGCCGTCTTTGTAATGCTGTTCTTGTATGTTATGGGTTTGATGGCAGAATTTAAACTTCAAATTCAATCTCGTTACCTTGCTATCATGAATCAATTTACTCCTCTGTTTGGACTTTTTGCCTTGATTCTACTTCTATTCATCATATCGCTCCCACTGGGTTTGGCTGCATCCTTCGTATGGGCTTTCTTGATGGTTGGGCCAACAATCTCATTATTTCAAGAAATCATCCAACAATGCCTTCGTCGCAGCATCCGACATATTCGGACCAATCAGAGAGAGACAAGGGACTTTGAAATGGCAGAAACAGACCCCATGGGGACTCAAGAGAATGACTCACCTGCCTGAAGCTTCTTTTGACCCAAACATAAACCTGTCTGGATGTAATCAGTGCTGTTTTATGTGAAACTCGCACGTCTAAATCGAATTAGTTAGTCAATTAGTAATAAGAAAAGTTTCTGATTGTTTCCTTTCCCTTTTCTATGTCTTTATACTTTGTAAGCGGATGGATGGCATAGGTGCCTGAAGTCTATTGTATGGTCTATAGTTTAAGATAATGGCAGAGCATGCATCTTGCTTTGTCAAGTTTCGAAAATGTGGAGGGATCAAATCTGCTACCCATTAAGAATGAAAGAAGATATCTTCATGAGTAGAAAAGTTTAGTGAATAAATGGATGCTGCTATCACTTGTATCGAACAGAGTTGAATGAAATAAAAATTTGATATGGTTTAGCAACTCTCTAGCTCTCTTGAGTTCTTCATATTTCCCCTACCTCTTGTCTTACCTCTCCTGTCATCTCAATTCTCTCGTTCCCTCTCCAATTCTTCACTGTTTCTGCACAAAGTAGATTCTGTTAGAGCATATTAGAGTTCATATGATTCTGTAAAGGGATTAAAGTTTGGTAGTAATTAATTTGGTAAGTTTCAAAGATGTTTTATGGAGATTTGGTTTGAGGAAATTTTCCTTGAGGGATTATAGATAGAGGCTCAAGCACTTGTATTGAATAACAACAGAGGAAGCCCCAGTTGGAGCACCCAACGATTGGGTCGCCATCCAAAATTCAACGGTTAGATGAAAGACACGTGTAAAGTGAAACGGCGTCGTATTTATCTTGGATTTTTTGGTTTTTGACTGAACTAGTATTTACTCCCCTGTACGATGCGTGGAGAGCATATTTTCATGACATTGATCACACTACCCAAACTTTATCCCATAAAATGACAACAATACATCATATATTTTCTACTGCTAGATAATGCTTGTAAATTCTAAGTATTTTCTTCAATGTTATAGAGGTTATAGGTCTCTTACACCATTTTAATATCATGCATATTTATTTAAAATCTATCATTCAAAAGCTAAGGATGGTATATTCCTGTTTGTGCAAGCGAATCTTTGATATACAGGCAGTTCCCCCCATCAGATGCTTGATGATTAGGTAGCAAACAAAGTTTTGCATTTCTACAAAGGAGTGAATGAGCACTAATTAGCCCTACGTAGGAGCTGAATTATTAGTAACATGCTAGATAATGGAAGAGAGAAAAGGAGGGGAATAGAGGCTACAAAATGACTGAGTCATATTTCACCAAAAAAATGACTGAGTCATATATAACTAATATGCAAGTAACCTTGAGAAACACTTACATATTTTTCAAGTTCTTGAATTTTACTTTGAAGCTCCAAAAGTGAAAGGGGATATTTATTATGTATAGATATAAAAGGTCTAAACTTCTGATATATAGTAAAATTTTGGGCATATGTATAGAGAATTGATAAATAAAGTAATCGGGTTTAAGGTTTCACATAAAATTTCAACCATTAATAAAAACAGCCTTCATCAAAACAATTATAGGCGCCTTTGTTAAAAGAAGAAAAAAGTCCAAAATGATTTGGGGCTTTCAAAAATTTGATCTGCACTTCCTAATATCCTTCAACTTCAAATGGCAAAACCTAAACAGAAGAAGGTAAAATAAAAAATGATTTGGTGAACTAAAGGTAAAATAAAAAAATGATTTGGGAAACTAATCTTTCAGGAGCTGATTCTTTTCACAAGTACTAAAGAGATGCACATTTCGGTGTTCAGTGAATCAGTTCTCACTTCTCAGTCAAATTTAACTTCCAATTATGACATGCTAGGACATTAAGGTCAACAAAGTTATTAGATCTGAATGATCTCAGGGACTTATTGTACATATTAGCTTGGCTCTAAGTTTACACAATTGCACAAGATGAGCACTAACTTCAAAAGAAGATGCAAATCTTTTTGTATGAAACAGAAGATAATTGTTTTCTGATGAAGTTCCCAACATACAATCTAAAAAAAACTGGTTGTCACCATTAGCAGAAGTGAAATCTAAGTCAACAAAGCTATTGGAATTGGATTGTCTCATACAGAACAGCATAAGATGAACACTAACTTTTGTACAGAAGTTGGAAATCCTTTGGCATGCAACACAAGCAAAATGAATACTGATAGAGGTTCTTCGTCTACCCATACATTTTGCTTCATGTACACCCACCCTGGTTTCCCAATATTATAACAAATCTCTAAAGCCAACTATACAAATTGGCCAGAAAAAAAGAAAAGAAAAACTCTACAACAATTTAGAAGAGGAAAATAAGAGAAAAAATGTATGCAACAAGAAAAATGAATTAACAAATTCACCCACTGGCCTTGGGCAGCTCAGAAGCGGAGATCAGCATTCTTCTATCTGGCAGCATGCAAATGATCACCAAGCCATTCTTCAAGCAGGTTCCACCAGCTACCTTGTTGGAAAACTTTTCACAAACGATCTCTTTCATGTCCAGTTTCCAATATTGAATAAAATACCAGCATTGAATAAAATACCAGCAGCTACTTTGTCAATGATCTTATGTCTCAGAACCTTCTTCAACAGTGGGAAGACCGCCTTCTTGAATAAATGATGGGCCAAAAAACTTAGCAACAAATGACTCCAGCAGTAGATCATGAAATTGAATCCAGAATGGAGTTAGGTTGAATTCTACTTCCTTATACACTGTATACTCTTGCCAGATCTATATACTTAATAGGCAGCCTTGAATAGACCATGGTTTGCCTTGGAGAATTCTCTGGTTATCTTCTCTACTCCTGAAGTCAAACACGAAGGCATTTGCCTCAACCTCTGTTATTTCCATTTCTTCACTCTTTAGCAGATTCCTGATCATCTGTATCACTGCAGCTTTGTTCATCATTTTGCTCGTCATCAATTTACCTACTAGTGCTCCACCATGCTTCGCTTGCTGCGTGTTTTATTTCCAAGTCAGACTTGCTGTTAGGTTATTCTTCTTGTCGTCTCCTATCTCCTTTTTTCTCTCTATTCTGCTTTTCACCTCTCTCTTTTCTGCACCTTCACCTTCCTCTCACCGATCTCACGCAGTTGCATCGTTGCCGCTCGCATCTGTACAACCCTCTCTTTATCCTTGCCGCAGTAGGCAGCAGTTCACGCTCTTCAATACCGTCACAGATCGTGACAGCTCACCTTTCTCTCCGTCGTGACAGGTTGTTAGCTCAGTTTGTTACGATCTCATCAACGACGAACCCGTCGTAACTAACTCTCACAGAGGAGAGAGAGAGCTCCCCGTGGAGAGAAAAAGTTTCCATTACAAGTAGTTCTGTACACAAATATTAGATTGTGAAGCTAAAAAGGGGCTCAATTCAAATCCAACTACATAATGAAAATCGGTTCATGTAGAAGATTGAAACCCTACTCATAATTTAATTCAATGCATTTACTTTTTTTGCCAGATAATTCCATGCATTTTTTTTTTGCCAAAATTCCATGCATTTACACTTACATATAAATACCAAATTAACTGTAAAATGTAAATCGATACATACACATACAAAATATCATATAGTACGGGCATATTTATATGCTCATGCAGAGGTAACTATCTACTGACACAAATATATATATATATATATTTCCTAACACAGACATATGGAAAAGATTAAGAAAAACAAACAGAAAACTTTTCCTATTAAAATGACCTATTGAGTCACTAGTTCAAACATGGACGAATCACAAACCCGAGAAAGGAAGTTCGGAAATGGAGATTCCAAATCCTAAAGAAAAAGAAGACGAACTGGAGAAAGGAAGTTCGGAAATGGAGATTCGAAATCCTAAAGGAAAAAAGACGAACTCGATAAAGGAAGTTCGGAAATGGAGATTCCAAATCCATAATCTTCAGGATCCAGTTTCGGTGTATTTCCTGAGCAATAGCATACCGTCCTCATCCATCAAAATGCACCGTTTCACTAAACGTTTCCCGCGACGCTCTGCTTTGGCACCCAATCCTCATCTTCCTCCATCCCTAATGCCTCCTTCTTCCCCCAAAATCGATGCCTCCATCTCTGCACTTCTTTGAACGCCCTCTGCTGCTGTGGAGCTTCTTTCTTCCTCCACATTGTATCGTCCTCTTCGATTTGGTCACCGTTGTCGCTTCTTTGAATTCACAGGTCATATTTCCTGCATTAGATATATGTGTGAAGAATGTTGCGCGAACGTATTCCTTGGAGCATGAGGGAGAGGGTCTTCTCTTTGATCAATTGTTCAAGCTGCTAAATTCTAATTTGCTAGAGGAAGAGGCCTGCCGTAGACAATTAGCTTCTTGTACTGGTGCACTTCGAGCATCAATTAGCCAGCATATGTTTAAGGAAGAGGAGCAGGTAAATATATGATGATTCCAGCGGTATCATTGATTTACCAGACTTTCAGAGTTGTGGGTACACTTGAATATTATATTCAACCTTCAAGGATATTCTTTGCATAATGTCTTGAATTGACTTTTTGCTGTCTCCCTGTCTTCATTTAAAGTGTTTTGTTTTGCTTGAATATAACCAAACACATGGTAAATTTTAACCAATTGAAGAATCTTTTGTAGAAGCAGTTCTTTTCTTTTGATGAATCTTTTTTGCTTCAGCAATTATATAGAGAGGTTTTAGTTATGTGACAAACTA
>JANTPZ010087230.1:0-13077 GCA_025593235.1 Vachellia pachyceras
AATTCCACAAAAGTGGATTCCTTCGTGGAAGGGAAGAAGCAGGCGGCCACACACAAAAATAATCCCAGTTTCGCACCTCCAGGGTCGCTTCCCTATTCATTCATCCATCCATTTTTCGCCTTCAACTCCCACTCTCCAGACTCCGTCTCCTCATCACAGCAATCATTCCACAATCGCCGCTGGGAGGATTCCATTCCATTCCAGATTGTATTTCACGCCGCCACCTCCCAGTGGATTCCTCCATTGATCCACCATTCCATTCCACGCACCCAACCTCATTTGTCCATCTGCCACTGTGTATCCATTATTCCCCAAATCCATCAACTCCAAGCGGCACAGTGCACATACGACCCAGCGGAAAATCAATGGAGGAATCACCCATTCATTTAACGAAGGAGAGTGGCCACTGGAAGAAAGAAAGGAAGCTGCCACCTAATATACCTAGCTCTCAATTCAAGCGGCGGCACAGGAGATTCGCTGGTTCATTAATAGGCGCGCACACAGGAGGAGGGCACCGCACTATTCTTGGTTGAATCCATTCGCCACTACCTCCAGAGGAAAACACACGCAGCAGCGTCGCTTCGTCCATTCCTTATTCCATTCGACGCCATCTCTTTTCTTATTCACCATTTTCCGGATCTGGTTCTCATGGCTCTTAGAGGACCTAAGGCTTGGTATAGTCGTTCTCCTGTCATGAGCGCCTGATCACTCCACTCCTTGATGATTTGATGAAGCTTTTCTGAGTTCTTGAGCTAAAAGGGAAGTTTGATTGTTCCTAATTTTAGTATCCACTCTTTATATATTTTGATTATAGTTGCTAGGTGTCTAGAACTGTGATTCATATATATATATATATATATATTTGAGGATTATTACTGGTATGTGTAATCCGGATATTAATACTTGCATTGGATTTGCACTTAACGGATTGTTAATTATCTTGTGGACCTATTTTACACTATAGTTGATAATTCGTGTTCTTGAAACTCTCAATTTAGTTGAAAGTGAGAGGACCTTTGTGAATCTAATGTGAGCTAGCCTCTTAAGACACCTATAGTGAACTAAAGTAACCTAAGTGGCTAGGTAAATTTTACTAGTGATGTTGATTAGGGGAAGGTTTCTTCACTAGTCCTTGGCTAGTTAGGTGTAATTGAACTTAATTAATTTGAATTAGGAAGATTGGCTAAGTCATTCATCAAGGAGATTCACTTCATCCATTTTCCATCTCATTATAAAAATAAAAAAATAGAAATAGTAGCCACTTAGTCTAGTTAGATAAATAATATATGTTTCGCCTATTTTTTGGTTAATTTGTTATTTCTAGATTACTTAGTAATTCAATATAGGCTCCACGTAGAGATCGACCTAGGTTAGCGCCATTATATTGCATTCTAGCTTAGTTTTATTTGATAGCCCCACGACAAGGCTTTATCAAAGTGCATTCATTTAGTTTAATTAATTAGAAAAATCAATTTTATAATTCTTAGTTAATTTGTTATTTGTATTAAATTATTTAGAAATTAAATAAAGGCTCCACGTAGAGATCGACCTAGGTTAGTGCTACTATATTGCATTTAGCTTATTTTTTTATTTGATTGCCCCTACTACAAGGCTCATCAGTAGGTTCCAATCAAATCTTGGTGAATGACATTGGGAAGCTGTGAAAAGGATTCTAAGATACCTAAAGGGCACAATGAATTATGCACTAACTTAGCAAGGAAGTGATTTGCAGCTCGTTGAATACTGGAGACGAAGTTCAACGAAGGTCAACTTCAGGTTATACCTTCTTGCTAAATAATGGTGCCATAAGTTGGAGTAGCAAGAAACAGACGTGCATAGCCTTACATTCTTTGGAAGCTGAGTTTGTGGTATGCACTTGCATCAATGCAAGATGCTATGTGGCTGACAAGATTTATTGAACACCTTGGATTTGGAAATGAGAGTACAAATCCCGTGTTAATATATTGTGATAAAACTGCAGGCATAGCCTACACAAAAGACCCCAAATATCATAGCAAGACTAAGCACATTGATATTAAGTATAACTTTGTAAGAGATTATGTAGCACATAAAGTGATTAATGTACAACACATTTCAACCAAGAGTATGGTCGCAGATCCCCTAACTAAACCAATAGCCAAAGAAATGTTTGAGTAGCATGTAAGTGCTATTGGTATGCGTAAAATGTAAAATTATAGACACTATATATTAAATTTATGATTAAAGTATTCAATTTCTTATCAATGATTCACGTGTCTGTGTACAAGTATACAATGTCTAGTATGTTGTACAGACAATTGAGGTAGGAACTCTCACACAAGCTACCGCCTTTGATACTCAGGAGTAGTATACAAAGATAAGACACTTGTATTCACTAGCTAGTAAGGTAGAAAAAATGTTGATATGGTAGAGAAGAAATAAAAGTCATGTCACCTCAGCAATAGTATAGCATATTGAGATCAGATCCAATAAGTATATATAATACATGGATCGAATTATGGGGACCTGCTCCCATGATGCCTGTTACCTGACAATAAATTCTTCAATACTGATGTCACATAAGATATGAGAGGAAGAAGAATTTTAGGTTTAGATGTTAGGAACATCTATACTAAAAGTGTGTACGGTGTTGATAGAATATTTCAAAAAGTGACATATGCTCTTATAGTATAAGAGAAACACCGTAGCATGTGATTCATACCAATGTGATAAAGAACCGCAAAAGGGAAGTAAGTGAATGGATTCCTGCATCATTGCTGTGTGAGTCCCAAGAAATTAATATTCCTATTTATGACCTTTGACTTTGACATTATCATGGAAGTATACTTCAATGACTACTACCTTAACATACATCCTATTATCATGATGGATGTGATACAAGGTACTATGTTAGGAAAGCTGTTGATGTATAACTAAGTGATATATGGGTGAAAGAAAGATTACCTGAAAAAATACATAACTATGCTGGTGTGTGTGACATGTCCCTTATGATATCAATTTTGTGATTTTATAAGTGTGGACACTATGTATATGAGAAAGACGATCTAAGTCTTATATTGACAAGAGAGGGATTAGATTCGTCAAGTGAATGCGTATTTTTGTTAAATCTAAGACATATGAGGCATAATAACCAAATTCAAGCTACACGAAGAAAGATTGTCTTGTGCTGGTCCTGTAAAAGGGATTTCTAGTACAAACATCTAAAAGACGTCATACCCATGCAGTCATGGTAAAGCACCTAGTATGAAAGGAAGAAGAGAGAAGGACAAGTCCACAATTTCTAATCTACCAAGTGTGAGTAGGAGATGTTTGAATATGGGCCATCCTTAGTAGATTGGGTCCAAAACACATTGGGAGAAAAGTATAAATGAGAGAATATGTGAGAACAAAGTTGTGATTTTCCCAAAAGTTTGAATCTAAAATACATTTGTGTGGGAACGGTTGTGCTGTGGAAGTTATATTTTGAATTTAAAATTAGAATATTAAATTGAAAGCTTCCCCTTCATCCGAACACAACTTATAGAGCATTTTCACAGAGAAAATTTTGCGTGGGAACGGTTATACTGTGGGAAGTATATTTTAAATTTTGAATTTAAAATTAGAATATTAAATTGAAAGCTTCCCCTTCAACCAGAAACAACTTACAGAGGATTTTCATAAAGAAAGTCTTTCTATCTCTCTCTTGAAAAACTCTCTTCTTTCCTTGTGCATTTGCCGTGTCTCACTTTTGGATCCACCCTTGTGATCCAAATAACAAATGGGTACATGTGAACAAAGTCAGATTCTATAGGTACGCCCAAATCCTTCAGGGAGAGTTAGGGTGTCTGTTTCCTTTGTATTCTGCAAATGAAAGCTATCAATTATTAAACTCATTCCAGAGATAACCCTAAAACAATCTGAACAAACATCAAATGATAACTTTCACTAGAAGGGAAAAAACAAGAATTAAAGTCGGGGGATAATTATTGGGACTTTTGGGCGCTTTAAATGTTGATCATCGCAATCTAGCTTAGTACGAGCCATGGATTCAAGTAAAGAGGCTCGTTTCAATTCATGGGTGATGAATTGGGAATGTGAGACAGATCCTTTCATTAACATAAAAGTCAAAGTGATCAATACACGTCTCTAGAAACCTGTGTCAATTAAAAATAGTGGAAATGTACCAATATGTCTTCTTTGTTTACTTGGGTCTTCTTTTTTTAATCTACGAGGTTGTTAAAGTTGCAATTTTATAATTGAGGCATATGTTAAATTATATGAACCACAATGACCTTTCGTTGCTAATGACGCCTGAACAATTTAAGTACATGACTTGTTCCCTTAACTTCTTCAAATCAAACACACTCAGTATTGATATAAAAATTGAATAGACTCATGCAGTCACACCAACTTTCTCAATTTCTCACTTTCAGATCAGAAAATAATTTTTATTATTGACCTCATTCTTAAGACACGGTGTTGACTGCGATCTGGATGGCTTCTCAGTATGTTACGATTAAGAGATTTGCGATTTTCCCTCCTCATCATTCAAACAATGGATCAAGATGAACTTGCCAGGGCACAAGTAACCAATTATCCTCTATTCCTTATAGTTGCTTTATTACTTCTGCTCATTATTAATATTTCCAGTGATATCCGCTTTCTTTGTTCTTTTTTTTTTAAATTAGGAACATTTTTCCTAAAGTCATTTTTTGCATTTACATGGACTCTAACCTGATATCTGGTATTAACACAATCAAAGGGAAACAACCAGGTTAAGTATAGTTAATATATATATATATATAAGTCAGATTTCTTTTTTTAATTTTTGTTCAAAAATATTAAAGGACAATTCCTCTCGTGTAATTACCTCGTGGAAAGTAGATCAAGTTGGAAAAGTTGTTTCTACTGCTAAACCAAATAAACTGGCATAATGTTCATAGTTTTTTGCATCACGGCTTTGATTCTCACAAGATAGCACTCTAGACTGCTGCAAGCAAAGTTAATATTACAAGCGACATCCTATTACTTTCCTCCATTGCTGGCCAAAGCACCGAATTTCAGTGTCATTCGTGGTACCTTTGAGGTACCAATATTTTGGTATGCCTTTTTGTGGGCCTTTGGCTTTTCCCTCCTTCAAGGTTTTATGAACTCAGTTGTGCTTTACATTTGTTTCACCATTGGTTAACTTTTACTTACACGTTTGACTTTTATTTGAGTGGATTGTATGTTGCATAGTCCCTAAAAATTATTTATTCTTTTTGAACATATTTAAAACTCTTGCCCAACTAGACTTGGTCGTACATTTAATTGATCAGGTTAACACTTGTGTTTCTAGGCTCAATATTAGGGATACGACACATTTATGCTGTGCTTGGTATGAGATTTTTTTAGGGGAGGGGAAGGGCGCTGCTCCTCTCCATTTGTTTGGTTGGAAAATTGATGAAATATTTTTTAAGAAGGGGCTCGTCTTTTTTATTTTTGAATTTTTTGGCCGACAATGATTTACAGCGAAAACAAAAAAAATCGTAACTTATTATTATTTTATTGACATATTTTAATAAAGAAACGGTGGTTTCACACTCAATTTTAGAACAAGAAGACAAAAGCATGTACCTAATGCCATGACAAAATGTTGAAATGTTTGGATAATTTATTTTATTTTAATGTTTCATATTCAAAGTTTGCAATTAATTAAATTCAAATTTCAAAATTAAACATAAAATATTTTAGTATTATATAATTTATTAATTATATGAACTTAATCCGCACCAAGGAGAATAAGTCAGCTCATCAATGCGCGGTATGAAATGAAAAATCCAACCATATAATTTTATACTTTCAAAATAAAGACACAGAGAAGACGACAAAGGCAATAGCAAATTATATTCATTTTTCTTCTGTATATAATGTACAGTGAATATTCATCTATATATAACACTCCACTCAATATAATTATGCCACTTATTACATCAAGAAGAGTCTAGAATTAAGGAATTCGTTGGCCACTAGATAGTAAGAGTGTTTGGATATACTTGTACGTATATAGGCATCCTTGGTTATTTACCATCGTGAATTGTATGTTCATACAGTTCACGTCTGTTATTCCGTTCTATTGAAGTTCTAGAAAATTTGAGATTTGAGAATTATTTGAAAAATTCACTTTGTCAAACAAATTATTTTACCACGTAATTGAAATTATTTGATGAATGATTCATCTCACAGTTTCGAGCATACTTTTGATTATATTCTTTAGAAATTGGGATTTATTGTTTTGTTATTTATTGAAGTTAAATTCTTTAGATTATTTCTTTCAATTTCATTAAGTATAAATGGAACGTTATTCACCAGAAACTTATTTTTTGCTCCAGGCAATCCAATTGACTCTATACTTTTGGTTGAGAGGTGACAAGCCTCCTTGTTATTACTAAAGGCAATGGTTAATTTGTAGCTGCTGTTTGGCATATATAAAAACTTACATTTACGCACTATTTTTAAAAGGTTAGATGCTCCATGTAGTTTATAGGTGGGGTCAGTGTGCTTTTCTATGGAAATGCCACCACCTATCTTGTGTTGGTTTCTTGTTTAACTAACGTTAAAAGACGACCTTAATATACGTTTTTCTAGTAGTTACTGCAATTCCTCTGGTTTGCCCGTTTAACCACATAACCCTTAATATTACTTTTGCTCCAGTCTTGGAGCTGCAGTTTAAAGAATTGCCTATTTAAATCTAGACTAATCAATTCTTTCCGTAGCTTCTGTGTACGCAAACAATCACGAAGAACATGGAGGGTATCCTCTGTGCCTTGCTTGCAAACTGGACATGTATCATTATTAGTGAGATGCCTCTGATGCCTAACTGCATTCGTCAATAGTTTCTGATGAGATACCAACCATAAAGTGGTTTTACACCTGTGAGAAATATGAAGCTTCTTCCAAATATTTCCCCAACGAAACTTCGGTTCATCGCCAATTGTAGACCACGTATTCTTGGGCCAAAAGAAAAAACCATGGTTGGAATAATATATAATACATACATGGAGAAAACCATCAGCGATGTAATCAAGATATACAGTAATTATTGTTCACGGTTGTTTTCCACTTGTTGAGTGCCAGTCATTAGATACAACCAGTTATATTTATCTTCATTTAAAAAAAAAAAACTCATTTGCTTCAAATAACCATATTCACATAATGTCACGCAAAAGTAATTGATGTGTTTTTTATACTCCACCACTTTATGCCTTAGACTAAGACTCAGACCTACACCCACCACAGCCTCTCACCATTGCGTAAATCAATGATCAACTTACCAACATAATGCACAAAAAAAAAAATGTGACTGTGTCACATGTCCCTTAATAAATTCATTATAGCCATTTGAATCGGTAAACTGAGTGGGCAAGGAAACAACTCTACGACTATGTCAATTCAACTCCTGTGCCCGGTCTCATGTATTCACAGATTTCACTACTAGAAAATTATGTGTTAGCGAGGAAAATTAGCAACGACTTTGATATTCCTCTCTAAATAGTCCAATTAGCGAGGAATTTAGCAAGGACTTTTAAATTCCTCTCTAATGTCCAAATTAGCGAGGAAAATTAGTGACGACTTTGATATTCCTCTCTAAATAGTCTAATTAGCGAGGAATTTAGCGATGACTATTAAATTCCTCTCTAATTTTTTAAATTAGCGAGGAAAATTAGCGACGACTTGGATATTCGTCTCTAAAATGCCCAATTAGTGAGGAATTTAGCGAGAACTATTAAATTCCTCTCTAATTTTTTAAATTAGCGAGGAAAATTAGCGATGACTTGAATATTCCTCTCTAAAGTGCCCAATTAGCGAGGAATATTAAATTCATCTCTAAATTGCCTAATTAGCAATGAATTGAGCGAGGAATATTAAAACTCTTCTTATCATATCACTAAAGCATAACTTGAAATGTTGTTAGGATGTGTAAAACCAAAGAAAGAATAATCCCATACAATTATGAATTTTTTTATTCTTTTTTAGAGCCTTAATTGGAAAAAAAACAAAAGTAAATTTATATGTCAAAAAAAATTTGACGGGGATGAAAACAATTTTGGCGGGGGAAGAAAAGTATTTTGGTGCACACAGTTTGGGATAGAGAGATATGCAGACAAACATGCAAAGGCAGAGCCATATATTAGAAATGGTTTTATATTAAATCAAAAATTTGCAACCAAAGCTTTCGGTCTTTCACTGAGTCAAACGCACAAACGCACTAAAAACAAAAAAACGAAAGCAATGACTCATGAAACGCACAAAGCTTTCGGTCTTTCGCTCAAACAGTTTCCCTTTACCAAATCGTGAACCCTAACCCACAATCCACACCCACTCTGTGTTGTTCCATTTGGTCTTCACTGTGTTGCTCCATTTGGTCTTCGTCTGTGTTGCTCCGGCCACTCCATCTGGTCTTTGTTTGTGTTGCTGTCGAGTTCGTGAGTCGCGTGTCGTGAGTCGCGTCTTCATCTTCGTCTTTATTTGAAGATTCAGCGCTGAAGTTTTCTATGTTCTCCAACTCTGTTCCTGAATCGTGGGTCGTCGACTCGTCATCTTCATCTTTGCAGTTCAGGTAACTCCAACACTGTTCCTGAATCATGGGTTGATACTGTTTAACACCTAGAATGTTAGAGGAGAGTAATTTAAATTATTAGATTGTGCTTGAGGTTCCAAAATGGTGAATGAAACAACGTTCTTGAAGCTGGAATTTTCTTAGTTGTTGTGATGATGTTGTTCGAATATAAAGGCTGGTTTTTTAAACCTGAAATGTTTTTCAGATTATGTTGTGCTGTTGTTGAAACATCTTTAATGGTTTAAAACTGAAATAAACAGAAACAGAGAACCAAAACATTCAAAACTGAGAACTACTATGGAAACATATTTTTTTCCTTGTGAATGCTTTTTTTTTTCCAAAGCAAGATTTCATAAATTGGAACTTTTTATGTTTTGCACTAAGGAGGATGGTCCAAGCAGTTCATGTGTCTAACCAAAAATTGACAGCCAAGTCATATTGATTTACAAGACTGTAAAAAATGAGTAAAAGTTTTTAAAGTTATTTGCCACCTAGACTGCAAATAAGTTCGTCATGTCACTTTGCTTTTGTAAATGTCACTAAAACAATTGATACCTTAATGCAATGCTTGAACAATAATGGTTTTCTTAGACAAAGAATAAGGAAATGAAACTATGGAGAGGGAATAAGAATGTCAAAGTTAGAGACAGTCCAAATGGCCGTTTGGTGAGCTTCTTTGAATATCTCTATCCCAATGTTCACAAAACTCCATCGTCTTCTTGCTGGACCTGTCCCTGGCTCCTGCAACAACCACCCTTGTTAAGTTATTCAGCAAAGGAAAATAGGGTTAAGTTACATCCATGTGTGTGTGTGGTGGAGAACAAAATTAATTCCAAACAACTCATCAAAAAAACCGTTGACCCTTGAAATTTTGAAAACATTAAATGCCTTTGATTAAATTTTAGAATTCTTGACATCTTTTTCCCTCTTTTTTGTCAGTAATGGAACTTTGGTTTCTGTTTCACTTGTCTAGATTTGTGTTCAGACTTTTTTGCTTTTATGTTGTTGGTGATTACAACCATCCTTTGGATTATTTGCTATTATTTTGTATAATATGCATTATCAATGTTCTCATTATGTATTAGCCAAACACCCCCACTATTTTATTCTTACCAAAATTTCTCTATTACTGAGTTTGATAACCATCGTTGCATTGGAATATTTTAATTGGTTCTGATTTTGTATTTTATTAAGCGTATCTAACTAATTATTGATCATATGTTTTAATCTTTTTTCCTTTTTTGGGGCCACTTTTGGTGTAAACAAACACACCACACTTCTCAACCTGTGTACATGTACAGCATGGATCCATTAACGTTCATGAAACTTTTCCATAATCTGAATGGATGAATCTCTCCTCTCCATCAACATGACCCTTCTTCATCGAAAGTTGGTTGAAGACATTAGGGTTTCTTTCTCTTTGTTTTCCCTTTCCTTTCTATATCTATTCCTTTCCTTTATTTCTTTCCTTTTCTTCTTTCTGTATACTGTCTTTATTTCTCCCATTCAAGTGAATTATATGTAAATAAGAGTGATTGGCTAAGCGTATAAATGAGGAGGGCTTGGTGGATGAATTGATTTCGTGTAGTGCTTGTTGGGAATCAATCAACCTCATGCTTTTGGCTGGGCCCCACCCATCTGTCTGTGATTCTCATGCACGTGCATGGTGGCTCTCACTGTGAGAGAGTGAGGGAGAAACGCAGAGAAGGTTGCAATATTAATTGGATGCCTTTTGTGAAGCTAATTAAAACAATAATAATTAATGAGAAAGAGGGGAGCTAGAAAATATAAATATAATGATGGATGAGCTTTTTAGCAGAGAGAAGAGACTGGTGCTAACTGTCCAAAACAGAGAAATGTGTCATAGGCAAGGGAATCAGATTCCAACACCACCATCAACCTCCTCTCTTTTCCTCCCAATCTCTGTTCCCTTCAACAGTCCCTCTAACAGATGTTGTGAAGTATGTTGTTGTTTTAATTGATAATTAAATATGATATTTTGTGAAGTATGTTGCTTGGTGAAGTATGTTGCTACTGTATGTATTTAACACATGTGTTGAAGTATGTTGCTTGGTGAATGCTATAAGATGCATGTGGAATGCTGTAATAATGTTGGTGAAGTATGTTGCTGTTTTAATTGATAATTAAATATGATATTTTGTGAGATTCCACTGTGATTTTGCTGCTGCGATGTTTGCTATGTTAGGAGTAGTTTAGAGCTAAATGGTGCTTGCTATGATATTTCTTCCTTTTTTATATTGTAATTGTTAAGATTTCATTTTAAGGTAGAGAGATGAGGGTTGATAGAAGTTGGATGTACAATAGACAAGATCAAAGTAGAAGAGGGATAACTGAAGAATTTATCCATGGTACAGATGAGTTTATAGAGTTTGTAATACATCAAAGACGCTTTGTTTCTAATGGCATGATAAGATGCCCCTGTTCAAGATGTGATAATTTGAAGTTTCTTGATGTAGATGTTGTTAGAACTCACCTCTATAGACATGTTTTTGGGCTTGAGTACTACCAATGGGTCTGTTATGGAGAACCCTATGTACCAATGGCTAGACGAGAATGTAATTTCAATTTAAATTCTCAAATGAGGGATGATAGTATCCCAATTATCAATCCTTGTTGTAATATGGTATTGGAAGCTGCTGGTCCTAGTTTCAATCCAAGTGTATTTGATGGGAATGAAATCTCTAGTGGAGATGAAGTGTTTGAAATTGATGAAGAGCTACCTAATTGAAAGTTGCAGAGGAGCCACTTTTTGATGGGTGTAAAACATATTCTACATTATCTGTGGTGACAAGATTGCTAAATATCAAGTCTGAATTCAATATGAGTGAAAGCTGTTTCAATCGGATCCTGCAATTAATCAAAGAATTGCTACCAGAAGATGCTAAGTTGTCTAATGACTTGTATAGGACAAAACAAGTGGTTAGTAAGCTTGGGCTAGTGTATGAGAGGATACATGTATGCATTAATGGTTGTATTCTATACTACAAGGAACACAAAGATAAGATCCCTTGTCCAAAATATGGCCATCCTCGTTATAAACCTAGGAAGAAAGGTGATAAGCAAAAGCATAACATACCTTATAAGGTTTTAAGACAATGCCTCTTACCCCAAGGCTAGAAAGGCTATACATGTAATCAAAAACAGCTGAACATATGACATGGCATTCAACAACTCGTCGAGAGTCAGGGGTGATGAGCCATCCTTATGATGGGGAGGCATGGAAGCATTTTGACTAATGCCATCCTTCTTTTGCTGTAGAACCTCGCAACGTTCGATTAGCGCTTACATTCGATTAGCGTTCGATTAGTCCTTATGGGCAAATGTCACATAATTATTCTTGTTGGCCAGTAATAGTTACACCATACAACCTTCCACTTAGAATCTGTATGAGCAAGCCTTTTATGTTCCTAAGTCTTATTATTCCTGGTCCAAAAAGCCTTGGCCAATGTATAGACTTGTACTTGCAGCCTCTTATAGATGAGTTGAAAACATTGCGGGAAATTGGTGTAGAAACCTATGATTCATTTAGAGAACAAAACTTCCAAATGCGAGCTGCTCTTATGTGGACTATAAATGACTTTCCTGCTTATGGCATGCTGTCTGGATGGAGTACACATGGTGTTTTATCCTGCCCTATATGTATGCATCAAAGCAAAGCATTTTACTTGAAAGAAGGGAAAAAGCCGTCTTTCTTTGATTGCCATCATTAGTTTTTACCAATTGATCATCCTTTTCAAAAGGATAGAAGGTCTTTCAAGAAAGGCCAAGTTGAGCAATCCTCTCCTCCAAGAAGGTTATCTAGTGAAGAAGTATGGGATGAAGTGTGTCACTTACTATCCATTATGGAAAAAACAGGCACAACTAAGCTACTTGATTTTGGGGATGAACATAATTGGACCAAACAGAGTATATTTTGGGAGCTGCCTTACTGGTGCACAAATCTTATACGTCATAATCTTGACATAATGCACATTGAAAAAAATGTGTTTGACAACATATTCAACACTATTATGAATGCCAAGGGTAAGACAAAGGATAATGCAAATGCAGGGAAAGATTTATCTTTATATTGCAACCGTCCAAATTATGAATTAAGAAAAGGTACTAATGGTAACACAACCATGCTAATAGAACCATACACTTTGGGGAAGGAGGAAAAAAGTTGGTATGTCAATGGATTACAAATTTAAGGCTTCCAGATGGATATGCATCAAATTTATCTAAATGTGTTGACATTAAAGCTCTTCAAATATCAAAAATGAAAAGTCATGATTGTCATGTATTCATGGAGAAATTGTTGCCAATTGCACTAAAGGATTTGATTCCTGATCCAATTTGGAATGTCATAACTGAAGTCAGCATATTTTTTAGAGATTTATGTTCAACAGTGCTACAAGTAGATCAGATGGAGAAATTAATGAATAATATTGTTGTAACACTTTGTAAATTGGAAAAGATCTTTCCTCCTGGGTTCTTTG
>JANTPZ010087253.1:0-12389 GCA_025593235.1 Vachellia pachyceras
ATTTTTCCCGATCCCGAAAATTTAATATTTTAATAATATAAATTTATATTTTAATAATATAAATATATATATATATATGTATATTTTAATAATATATTTTTAAAAAATATTAAAAAAATCGGGAAATTCCCGAAAAATCCCGATCCCGATCCTGAAAATTCGGGATCGGGAAATTCCCGATCCCGAATCGGGAAATTCCCGATCCCGAATTTTCGGAAAAAAATCGGGATCGGGATCAAGTTCCTTTTTTCGGGATCGGGATCGGGATTGGTATTTTCCGATCCCGTCCCGTCCCGAGAGCAGCCCTACTGTGGGGAAGCGCAAAGCGTCAAACAAAGCTTGTAATTCACTTGCTGCGCTTAAGCCATGCATCCACCCTCCTCCTCTTCTCCTTCCCTCCGTGGCCTTCCCTGCTCTCTCCATCTGTGCTCTTCCCTCTCTGCCCCTCTCCCTCTCCCCTTTTTATCCACTCTCTCTCTCTCTCTCACTCACTTTAGAGACCTATTCCCTCTTCTTCTTCTATATACAATAATGAAATCTCAGGTTCAAGACAGGTTCCATGACTTCTACCTCACCTGGCTCTGCAAGCTCGAAGAAATCCTCCACCACCTCCTTCATCTTTCCAGGCTCAGACCACAAATGGTATCGCTCAACAACCAACACGACGTCCTTCACCTTCAGCATTTGGTCAACACAACCACTTCTCGCATTAAGCACTACTACACTGTGAAGTGGGATGAAGCCCGTGAGGATGTGCTTCCCTTCTTCGCTCCCACTTGGCTAACTCCTCTCGAGAATGCCTGCTCTTGGATCACCGGTTGGAAGCCTTCCATGGTTTTCCGGCTCATCCGGAGTCTCGCGGCGTCGTTTGGTATGAGCGATGAGCAGGCTAGGAAGATAGAGGAGCTGAGGATGAGGATGGAGGAGGTGAAGGTGGAGAGGGAGATGGAGAGGTTGCAGATGGCCATGGCGGACCACAAGATCGTTGAGCTAGCCAAGCTCTCGAGCCGAGCAGCGGGAGGCGGCGGATGGGAGGTGGAAGCGGCGGCTGTGGTGAGGGGAGTGTTGGATGGGTTGGAGAGGACGATGAAGGGGGCAGATTGCGTGAGGCTGAAGACACTGAAAGGAGTGTTGGATGTGCTGACGCGATTGCAGAGTGTGGAGTTCTTGGCCGCGTTTCTTGCTCTGCAACTTCGTCTCAAGCAATGGGGGAAGAAGACAGACATGATTCATGTACATTCAATGAGCGACGACATGTTATGAGTTGAGTGTTAGGGGAAAAGCTGCAATTAAACTTGCAGGCTTTTTTTTAAATTTATTTCATTTAACTTGTAGTGTTAAGAGAGAAAAACAAGAAAAGGGAAAAATATTTTTACGACATTTTCCCCACCACTTTTTATACCGTACACAGCCCTTCATTTCTTTAGTTTTTTTGGCCAGATGAATATTTTAATTTACGTCATAGCTCCTAAGAGTTTGACGTTGGGATAGGAGTAAAATTTTCAAATAAGTAAATTGGTCATAACTCCTAAGGTTAAAAATGTAACAACCGTATGCTGGACACAAAAAAACAAGGTACGTAAAACTGGACCGGTGAATGAATCAGATAAGATAGTGGGTTAAAGGTCAGTGGGTCAGACCGGAGTCAAACCAGGGTTAAACCGGTTATGAATAAAAAAATTAAAAATATATTTTATAGTAATATTCATTTTACAATAAAATTAAAACTACTAATATATTTATAACTTACCTATTTTAACATTTTTTACAATTTTAAAATATTCATTACATAAAATATATAGGGTAATATAAGGTATATATCCATTCATATATCACACAATTATATAATCCCTTTTCATTTTATTTTCCTTTTATTTTATCTCATTGAAATTCATCTTTTCCTTTTCATTTTTTTTCTTCTCTCTACACTCACTCAACAATCAACTCATGTCCGCTCACACTGCGACTGCAACTCACAGCTATGTATGTCGGCGTAGCAGTTGAAAACTTGAAATGGAAATATTTATTTTTCCTCACTGTACTCTGCTGCATTTGATGGCCATCACATTTCACCATTTACTGCTATCACCGTTCCTCCCCATCACATTTCACCATTTACTTCTTTTTAGCGTGCAGACGAGCAAAGGGAGCAAAAGAAAAAGGAAAGACAAGGGGAAAATGAGAAGGTATTTGCAGCGAGAGCAAAGAGGGGTGAGAGACAAAGCATGAGCGGCCGCATGAGAGGAAGACTCGACCTTTCTCTCCCGATCAGCATCAGCGGCCGGCGGCCGTGTGGTCTTGACCCTGAAATCATCAACAACTTTTCCACGTTTGCTTACTCCTCCATCAAGGGGCTTAAGATGGTCCAATCATCGACAACTTTACCATGTTTGTTTACTCTTCCGGCGGCCTCATGAGAGGAATACTCGACCTCTCTCAAATGATTTGATATTGCCTCCAAGATCTCATCTCCCTTCTGTTTCTTTTGAAGTAACTCGGTTGACCCTCCAACTCGACCGGTCGACCAAGTTACTATCGAGTTATGACGAGTTAGTCTAAGTTGGACCGAGTTGCCATAACTTAGGGTAGACTTTCAACTCGGATTGGATTACCGGCCGAGTCGCTGATTTCCGGCTTGACTTAATCGGTCTGATCTGAGTTCATGTGAATGAACCATGTAAAAAATAGACTATTTCAGATTTCCAACATTCAAAGACTGATTTTTCCGCTAACATTCAAAGACTGATTTTCCTACTAATAATTTAAAGTCAACATATCAAAGTCCCCCACAACTTGAAAAATTGGTTTAAAAAGTTAAAAATGTATCTTCGAAAAAGAATTAACAAAAAAAATAGATATAAGTCATAAAATAAAGTAAGCTCCTAAAGTATTGGTAGGTAAACTAGGAAAAAGATAGAGAACATTTTCCAGTCTAAAACTAACGACGTCAGGTAGATAGGGAAAGAAAAAAAATAAAAATAAGTACAAGCTCTGATTTTTAATATGAATTAAATAAAAATTAAAAATTAGTTAAGTTAATTATTTATAATAAATGTGTTGATTTTTTTAAAATGCACTTTTGATTATGAGTTCATGACTACTGGTAAAAAAACAAGATTTGAATGCTATGAAATGGAATGCGAATTGTATGTTCTGAAATGTAAGTGAAATAAAGTACTATATATCCTATAGATATTAATACATCAAATGGTTATATATCAATATTAACATTATAAATAAAGTATTGTCGGGATAATATTTAAAAATTGGGATGGGATGCCCATACCTCAAAACAACCAAGGATATACTAGAAAGTTAAAACAGTCGTTGGATATATATATATAACTCCATTGTTAATCATGAGACAGTAAAAAGCAGAATGTAATTAAAGAACAAAAGAATTTTGGGAATCCCACACATTGATATAACAATGTGAAGGAAAACAATTTGAGAATGTGTAGTAGAGTTATATATTGCACATACTTAATTGACCTCAAGGGACAGCATTTCTAGTTCAGCCCACCAAAGAGAGGAAAGCCTTGGAACAGCTTGTCAGGCGATATGTTAATAACTCCTCTCAATTTGGAAACTATATCCTTCATTGTAAGTCCCAACCTTGCATCAGTTTGGATGCAATCTTGTATCACTTCACAAATCACATCAACTTCATCCTTTTCGTGTGATTGCAGAGTGGGATCAATCATACAATTCATACTTCTGTTGTTTTTTTATGTGATTAACAGCCTAAGAATTTCATGAAAGTTTGATTTAAATACTGATACAAAAACTCTAAAGAACATATAAGAAATGCAAGAAGGATTGAATGATCTTTGAAACTTACCAATTCGTTGAGATGACTTTGTTCTTCGAAGTAAGGGAGTTTTCAGAAATTATTTCAAGCAACAACATTCCAAAATTGTAGACATTTGTTTCAGGATCTGCATTGGGGGCCAACAGAGATTGGCTAGGCCCGTTTTCTTCAGTTGATTTGTCATTTGATATCTTATTATAATTAATATTTGCTACCTAATTGTCAAAACTCAAAATATATTACTCTATTGTAATAAAAAATAGAAAAAAATCAAGTAAGATTTATTATCAATCCCTTTAAAGAAATTGCTAGAGTGATGATAAAAAAATATGCACACATATTTTATATTCTCATGAGATAGTAAAGTCTTGAGAACTCAGTATACAATCTCGCTCAAAAAAGTAATGAAAATGATCAAGACAGAGCAAAAATGGTTAATACCTTTGCAGCAAAATCATCCGTTAGATATATAGAAGATGAATGAAGAATGTGATGAGATATGGGTGGATTTAGATCATGGTGCATGTACTGCAAACAATAAGCAATTCCCATAATAATCCTCATCCTTGCTCTCCAATCAAGATGTTCATCTTCCTTGACTGAAAAAAAAAGTGTGTAAAATTATGATTTTCAGTTACAAGAATATATACTGACCTACTCTATGCAAATAACAACTAAAGAGATACCATGGAGATGCTCAAACAAGGAACCATTAGGAGCATATTCAAAAATCATCATCCTTGTGAATGGTTATTCTTCCTCACAGTAGCTAATAAGATTGATAAGGTTCTTATGGTTCACACGGGACAATGCATTGATTTGAAGGTTTTCGGAAAAAATGTAAGTAGTAAAAGGAGTTTGAGAATTGATGGTTGTACATTCAATTGAATCAGAGTAATCAAATGAGTTTTGTTTTGGCATTCTCGTTGGCTTTGGAAGTAACCAACCTTTTTCCTGTGGAGCATCTCCGCAATCTTTGACCATTCTTTGGAAGAAATGACATCAGCAGAAACAATAGCGATCTCATCTCCATTGGACAGTGTTCCTTTGTATACAGTGTAATCATTAAAATTATCAATAATATTGGTGAAATCCTCACAGGCTATTGCCAGCTCTGGTAGATTCAGCTTAGGAACACCTGCATTTAACATCAATTACAAGCCATCAATAAGCAAATGAATGAAGGATGAAAGCAGAGGTATAATTAAATCTTTTTTACATCAAACACATCAAATGAAAGCAATTCTTCTTGATTATAAAAAAATGACAGCAATTCTTCCTAAAAATGCCAGTTTAAATGAGAAAGATGAAGGATGCACAAATTGGAAGGGCTACTCCTCACATACAGTTTGGGACAGTAATGATTTTAATTTTTTGGCTAGTTATATAGAACCTTAATTTAATTGCAGAGAAAACATCACCATTAGCTTGCATTTGGCAACAAGAAATTTGCATCAACTTTTTAAATAATTACCCGTTACAAATGCCTTTTGCAGTTGTCCACTTATTCCTGTTTTGTAGGGGTTTATTGTTTTAGCTGCTCGTGCTTGCCAAAAACAATATATAGCCACAACGGTTATAACCAGCAAAGCCACCAATGCAATAATAATAATATTAGGTGAAGCATTAGCAGACGGAGGTGGACATGTGATATATTTTGTTCCTTGGTATGTGGCACTGCTGGGAAAACTCCACTACTCAAGGTTAATGGAAAAGGAACATCGGGTCTGGTAGGACCAACACTAACAGGTGCTGCTGCAAGGTTACTAGATTGATCAAGTATCCTGCGACGTACAGAATTGATGAGGTTTGGTATAGTTTGGGCAATCCCGGGCTGTTGAAAATCTACATGAATCAAGGCATGTTTATCTGTCATAAATATTGTGATGGCTAAACATGTCAAAGTTCACAAAACAATGTTCACTGACCATGTTTATTGCCACAGAAATGCACTAGACAAACATGAAGAGCTTTATCTAGCTTCAGCCTTCAAAGAAGCAAACAAATATATAGTCATCACAGCATACTACAAAGAGTAATATAAATGCACCCGCATATTGAAAATAAGATGAGGCAGAAGTTAACTACGCACAATGGCAGCACCGAAGCATTGAAGTATTCCACAAGTCCTCCTTTAATTTGAAAAACCATAGAAACTGCCTTGTTTAACAGTATAAAATTTCTCTGCTATACACTGCGCATGCCAAGCGTTCGAAGTTAGGAAAACAGAGTTCACATTTACACATAAATTTAATATTATGAACTCATCTGTAAGACATAAGGTTCTAATTAATTAAGGACGTGATTATAAAAAAGCATCAGTATGGTTCATCCTTCACATATTCAACTTAAACAGTGGGCATCTTTATGTTATGTGGGAAGATGTTTTCACATTATTTCTAATATGCATGAGAGTTAATACAAGCAAGAATTTCAGCGACACTCCAATTTACAAAAGAACAATACTCGTGAAAAGAAAAATTTGTCATGCTCAGTGGTCAGCCTCAAGATTTAAGCAAGAAAACAAGAAATGGAAATGAAAAAAACGCATTAGATTAGGACAAACAATGCTTACCCGTTTCCAAATTTTCTATTCAAGCCACCAAAAGCATATGTTACAGGTGAAGTACACTTGTCGACAAATAACCATTTAGAGGAGGATAATTTGGGCTTCTCAACATCTCGATGGACATGGACTTCAATTTTATTGCCACAGAGCAACCTACTGCGAAGTTACTTTCCTCTAAAGGACACAAATATTCAACAAAGCATACTAATAAAATATAAAGTTAACTTACAAGTGTTTTAGTTCTGATGAGCAGCTAATTTCCACTGGAATACTTCCAGTAAAGTTATTGTCCCTTAATTCCAGTAACTCCAATTCGGCTAAATCTCCAAGTTCCTTGGGAATGGTTCCATAAAGAAGAAACAAAAGAAGGTTACCGTAACATTAATAAAAAAAGGTCGTTGGATAGAAAGTAACGGATCAAAACAAATTCATGATAGCAATATGTTTTGATGGCACATGAAAAACAAAACTAGTAAGAGAACATGATAAGTTAATACTATAGATATACAACAAAAAAATCGATTCTAATAGAAAACTTAACCGTGTTTGTATGGACGAGAAAAGTGGGGAGATAATATCATCCTTCTTTGTTTTTGGATAGAGGGCATAAAAGAGGGTGGAACGAAAATGGATGACATTTACAATACAACATTATCCTCATTTAATTTTTAACCGATTTTCTCAAGCAACGCCATAAAAAAATATATTAAAATAAAAGTTAGCACCGTCAAATTAAAGGTAAAGTAAAATTAAAATGAAACCATTTTTATATTTTATTTTAAAATCAAGATATATTACCTCATAAATTGAAATAATAATAAATAAAAATAAAATGTCACATTAATATCCTTATAACCTGATTTTTTTTAAGAAATTCAAGCTCTTTTTATTTCACTTATAATTCATAATTATACCATCATCATCATCATCATAATTTTATTAATATTAAAAAGATAAAAACTAATATAAAATTATCTGCCTCATGTTACAATATATATGCATACATATATATATATGCATATATATATAATATTCTAACTATAGCAACAGTTTTTTGGGTCTCCTATTCCAAACATAGTGAAGGGGATCTGATGATATACGCAAAAAGGAGGGATCAGGTGGCGAGTGAGGCAGTGAATGCAGGGCAAGGGGCATGTTTGGGAAGCCAGTTTTCTCCCCAAAATCTCTCCAACTTTGGAGAGAAAATTTGGAGCCGAACACCATTTTCCCCCCCTCACTTTTTCTTCCCCCTATTTTCTCTTCTAATCCAAACAAGGGAAACTCTATTTTCTCCCCTAATCTTCTCTCCATCCAAACACACCGTAAGTCTTCATATTTCATTTACATGGCATTCTAACAATAACACATACACAAGTAATAATCTAGAAGAGAGGCAATACATACTTAGAAATCATACCACATAGATGGGAGTTGAAAGATAAAGAAGTAAAAACAGAGCGCAAAGTTAAATTACCACAAGTGATAGATTTTTTTTTTTTTGAATTCATGATGCAAGGTGATTCATGTAAAACTTAACTAAGGACTAGGAAAATGTTAACATACTCTATTCTTCTATTATAAGCACAGTTACATCGATAGCATCACAAATCAAGTAATCTTGGGGCAGAAAAAAAAAAGAAAGAAAGAAACTATTTCAGATTTATTAAATATGATGGAAATGACAGTAGTTGCTGAAAGAGAAAAGGCAACATCTGAAGAATACAAACCAATTTCATGGAGGAAACACAAGATATATAGAACATCTCATGTCTGCTATTTGAATTTTAAAAAAAAATTGATGAAAAAGGCATAGTACTTTGAATTCCATTACTCATATTTCACTAAATTTCAACTTATCACTCAACTGCCTTTGTCTAACTTTCGTCTCAACACGTATTTTGTTGAAGAACACGTAAAGCTCTTAGAATCAAAAAATACATAAACATGTTGAACAATACTTACAGAGATTTTAAGTGCCTAAGCTTCCCAAGCTCTGGGGCCAATGTCCCTTCCAAAGATAAGGAGTTTAAGTTAGAAGAAATATTCTGTAAGCATTTAATAAGTGCTATATAAATCTTAAAAGGTGAATTGTATTGGACAGGATAAGTATCAAAAGCAATTTTCATAAAACATAAAGAACAATTACAAGTATATATTTGTCTTTCAGTAAAGTGGCAATTGTGCTTTGGTGGATTGTGTCCTGGGAAAACTAAAGAGAAACTCACATAATTTGAACTTTACTATCAATGCAATTAACGCCCAACCAATTGCAAGGCTCGTTATCATTTGGATTCCAATTCATCAAAGCTCCATAAGGATCAAAAGTTATTCTATCTCGGAACTCCAGCAAGGCTAAACCTGCATTTTCAGTGAGATCTTTTGTGAAAGTACTAACAAAGGCCTTCAAAAAGAAAGAGGAGAACAAATTGTTCGGATCACCTTCATCGTTCAAGGGACAACACACTTGAATCTCCCATATTTTGAACCATAATCCAAATTGGTTCCATCTAAACCCCATTGCTTTCTGAAGTCAATACCAGAGTAATCAAAGCTGTATCTATATCCCTTTACAGAGGGAATGCAATAAAATACAAAAATTGCCAGGTCTATTGCACAGAAAAAGAAACCCTTAATCTTCAATCAACTGGACTCCTTGCAATAGGCAGAAAAGCTTTCACTAGCTATACAAATGTAGATGAAAAGCAGGGGAATGAAAGCACTAGGGTCCGAAGATCGAATCAGGGTCCCTCATTTTTTTGCAATTCAATCTCTTGTCTACAACCTCTTGTTCAACATAGCCAACAAGCTAAGTATCTTTCCTTCAATAATCCTCAGCAATAATGGTTGGATTGAAACTTAAAGGATTAAAAAAGTTGCCAAATGAATTGATGCAGCCACCGAAAGAACAATGGAGCACCGAAAGCCACCAATGATGCATCACCAACAACGAAGCAGGGAGGCACCGAAAGAGAAGGAAACAAGCACCGAAAACAGAGCAGCTTTCATTGATCATAGGAAGAGCAGTCATTGTTGACAATGCAATGCGAATCCTCCACCCTAAAGTCCTACTTGTCCAGCTCCTATCCATTATAAATAAGAGAGCTTCATTGCATTGCAAGGCAGAGTAGAGTTGAGAGAGTTTAAGAGTGTTTAGAGTTCAGGAGTGAACTCCATTGGGTTCCTATACCATTTTGGTATCAGAGCCTGGTTCCAGAGAGAGGGAACCGTCTGAAAAACGTCGGGGAAAGCGAAATTCAAATAGAGGCAAAACAGAGGTTCACTGCCCTCTTGAAACTCGCACTTCCAGACATTTTTCAGCCAAACGGACGTCGCCATTGCGCTCAGAACGCCGGAAAACCTTGGAATAGAGTTTTTCCCATGAGAAACGGAGCCTCCACGCGCTTCGCCAGAATAGTACATGCCGTCACCGGTGACAGTGCCACCGTCGCCGGAAGTCTGGAGGTTGAGGACGCTGACGTCATTCGCCATGTCATCACCCTGCACAGTCATCAACACGTCACCTAGTCACACGCTGACACGTGTCAAGGTCTGCCACGTCATCGTCCCAGACAGACAACTTGCGGTAATTACCATTTTGCCCCAAAATTTTAGCAAAAATTATAATTGGCCCCAAAATAGCTAAAATTACAGTTTTGTCCCCAAAATATCTCTAAAATTACAGTTTTGCCCCTGAATTTTGCAAAATTTACAATTTGGCCCAGAAATTGCAAAAAATTACCTTTTTGTCCCCAGAATTTTGCAAAAATCACATTTTGGCCTAGAAAATTTCCTGAAATTGCAATTTGACCCCAAAACTTCCCAGAAATTCCAATTTTGCCTCTGAACTTCCAGAAACTGTAAATTTCCCCTGAACTTTCCAATTTTATCCCTGAACCTTCCAAGTGTCATTTTGCCCTAAACTTACAATTTATACCTCAAAATGCCTCCAAGACGTAGATCAGTGCACGAAGTGAAGATAGATGAATTGAGACAACGACTTCAACAGTTGGAAGCAACTGTAGAGCTGCAACAAGCTATGCTTGATGAACTCAGAGAAACCCCTGAATATGAGGCAGGCAGCATCAGTTCGTCATCAACTGAAAGCCGCCGGGCACAGAGGCATGGATTCCGCCACAATTACATAAAAGTGGACATTCCCGAATTTGAAGGACAACTTCAGCTAGACGAATTTGTGGATTGGCTTTGTTAGGTTGGCTGTCACCCAAGATGGGGGTGAATTGGGTGTTTACAAAATTTTCGTTGAAAACTTAGCTAATCAAAATATTCAAAATCAAGTTTATCAAAACCTTGGATGTTAAAAACAGATTGCATGCTTGGAAAATAATAAATGTTGATGAAGATGAAAGAATAGAAGCACACAACAATTTATCCTGGTTCGGCCCTCTCTGACCTACGTCCAGTCCCCAGAGCACCTCTGAGATTTTCAATCCACTATATCATCCAAGTTTAACCAGGTACTTGGAAAACCATTACAACCACAATGTCATCACAGACACTTGTGAATCCATTTCAAGTTTGTCACGGTGGGTACTTGAAAAACCCCATAAATGATTCCAGGCATTTATGAACCCACTCAAGTTTGCACCGTAGGTACTTGAGAAACCTTTACAATAACTCCCCCTTACCACATGTAAGGTTACACTGGGAATCACTCTACCTCACGGGCTGCACTATCACAGAGACTCACACTCTCTGTTTTCTCAACTCAAACTCAACCCAACAATCTCAATATCCCAATCTTGAGTTTCTCATGGAAATACAATGAGTTTGGACGAAACAATGAATTACTCTCTCAAAGAGTGGATATATAATCATTGAAGCTCTCAGAGAAGAAATTACCAGAGTCTCAAAGTTGTGCTCTGTTTATGGATCAGTGACTCTATCTTCTCCGTCATCTCTCTTCTCTTATTTTTCTGCCCACTTCTTCAGTTGGTTACTCCTCTTATTTATAAATGTTGTCAGAATATGTCCGTTGGAGAGAGGAGCGATGTATCCGTTACTCACAGCTTTTGCTTTCGTCGTTTTGTCATTAATGCGTATTAATGCTGCAAAGTCAAACAACGGCTAATGACGTAGATGAACGTTGAAGTCTTTAAGCCTCAGACCGTTTCTGTGCTTCTTTCCTCATTTACTGTTTACAAGCTGTTTGCATTTATGAGCACAGATAATATTTAAAATAAAGTACATACAGCCTGTCAGTAATAACGGTTGTCGGAAAAGTAGTGCTCGAGCATAAAGAATTAGTGCTCGAGTGCTGTAGCAAATATTTCAAAGAAAAGCTTGATGCTGTGATTTAATGCTGGAAAATGATTAGAATACTTGAGTGTTAAAATGAAGTGCTTGAGTACTGACAGTGCTTGATAAGGTTGCTCGAGTATTCTGTGCAAGTGTTGAAAATATATGTTCAGAAAAGTCATATTACTCGAGTGTTAAAATCATGGTGCTCGAGTGATGTCAACACTTGAAGTGAATACTTGAGTGATCTGTGTAAGTATTGATGAACAGTATAAATTTTCAGCTATACTCGAGTGTTAAAAGTTGGTACTCGAGTGTTATGTGTGCTTGAAGTGAATGCTGGAAGTGTTATCAGAGAGTATTGATGAACAGTAAAAATTTCAGCTTGATACTTGAAGCTAATACTCGAGTGTTATGTGAGAGTGTTATGAAAATATTCAAATACTCTCTGATAACTTCCATTTCTCCTATCATATGTCAAACTCATTCTTGCGAGGAGATTGGTTAGCACAAACAAGTATGAGATGTTCATTTCAACAAAAGGTGAGTCAAATAATGAGTAGGAAAGGAAAATACATCATCAAAACTAATATGAGCTTTGGAATTTGAAAAACACAAGTGAATTGAAGCTCCCCCTTAATTAATGCATGGGTTCAAAACAATCATGAAAAATAGAGTTGTGACTTTTCCAAATTTGCAAAATCTTTCATGACAGTTGAAATAATTTATGGAATAGTTGAGCAAAAGTGTGAG
>JANTPZ010087282.1:0-11789 GCA_025593235.1 Vachellia pachyceras
ACTTTACTCTTTCCCCTCTTCTTTTGAAAAAGAAACTTGGGAAGGGGGTAGATAATTTATTCATCTTTCTTGGTTGTATGCTGTGAAAATTGGATTCCACATTTTGGGAAGTCAAAGTTTACTATTTCATGGACCTACGTGTTGTGCACCTAATCATTTTTTCATCTTTTTTGATTACATAGTAAACCATGATTAGGTTCCAGGTATTGTATTTGCACGGGACCAGCTGTGATAGTGTTGATACTTTTGGAATCAGAAGGTGAGACATATGTTGTTCTTACTGAGCAGGTAATGGCAGCAAATTTGGAGTTTTTTTTGTGCCTTTGAGTTTTAAACCAATTAATATTAGAAATTTATATCGTCTTATCCTTCTGATGGGTCCCAACCCTCTGTCACTGAAAAACATAAAAGGAGACATTGGGGAATGACATAATATATCATTTTACCCATTTTACCCATTTTACTCTCAAATCCATAGGACAATTTGTCTCGCTTAAATTGCCAAGCTTGTGGAGAGTTATGGTCCCTAGACTATACTTTCATTGCTGTTTCTGTGTTGTTAATTTCCTTGTAGCTAGCATGTGTTCTATTCATTCTGTTGTTGCCTTGCCATTGATTTCATTTGTGTTTTGTTTTTTTTCTATCAAAAGGGTACAAGGGGAAGTTGGATTTTGTCTGATATCAATTGCGAGAGCATTAGTACTGTTACAGTGCAACTTTTTTCTTAATATATGAAATGCAAGTTCAGTTGCGTCTATTTCCTCCAGACCTACTTTCTGTTTCGAATCGAGCAGGGAGTTTTGGAATTGAGTTTCGGGGTTCTAACTGCTTTATTTCTATATCATTGAAAAATCTTATTAAGGGTCCCCACTGGAAGGACCTTATTGGAACTGCCTGCTGGAATGTTGGATGATGACAAGGGCGATTTTGTTGGCATTGCAGTTCCTGAGGTCATCTTTCTCATTCTCTCCCCACTCCCCGCCCCCTCTCCCTTTGGCCAGTCTAAAGTCTTATCTATGTTTTTTTTTTTTTTTTCAATGGCCCTATTTCTTTGCATCATAGCCTTGGTTATCCCAGTGATATTTTAACCAAGAAATTCTTTGACAACCACTTTTTTCACACTTCTGCACTCCTTTCTTTCTAATAATTGATTTGGTATAGATAGGCGAATAATGAGTTATGTTTCTAACAGCTTTATTTAGCCTCATTTCCTAAAAATTAGTTAGTTAATGCACAATGAACTCTCTGAAAAATAACAAAGCTGTTATGTATATTAATACTTATATCAAGCAACCTAAAGATGTTGCAAGAACTGTTAAACCCATGTTATATACTTGTAATTAAATCATTAATCTTTTGTTGTGTTGATAATCTATGTAGATCCTAATCTTACGTGAGCACTTTGATCATTCATGTGTTATAACTTCTCAGATTGCTAATCTCGGTGAGAGCTTCATAGGTGTTGTACTTCTCTCTGTTTGGATAAAATGGCTCAAGCATGGATAAAGGCAACTGGTGGGATAAAGAAAGCTCATGTTTAGAGACTTGGATCACATTCTATCAAGGTTGGATAAATGGGATTTTTTCTTTTCTCCTTTTAATGTAGATGTGGTGAAACGTTATTAATCAGTGACGAAAATATGTTATATCAAGCATCACGGTTTCATCTACTGGAATGAGTTAGTTTTTCATAATATGGTGAATCAATATTCAAATCTCCACATAAAGATATGTTCACATTTAGTGTCTATCTAACAAGATTGGTATGAGGGGATCGAATACTTGTGTCCGGCTAAAAAAGGGAAATTTATGTCATATCAGCATTTCTAGAATGATTTTTAAAGTGTGGAAATAATGGTGCTTGGAATCGTGACTTGTGACCACTAGAAACATAATCCCACGAACAGGGAAAGGCACTTGACACTTAAGCTAACACCTGGAAAGAGATGTGTGTTAAGTTGTTGGTCAACATGTGCAAACACATTGTAGCCGAATGCAACGAAAGCCAAGTGATGCACTAAAAAGAGAATCCTACGCAAAAAGAATAAAGAGTGATAGATTCTTTTTGTATCATATAACAAAGAGAATCCTACACACTGGAAAGTTCTACACATTTTTTATTTATTGATATGCATTGATCACCAAAGACTGTGAAATTTACTTTATTTTCCAATCTAGATAAACTTGTAAACTACAATAATCAAACTACATCGTTCGATCAAACCAGCTTCAGTAATATTACAATCTCCACTAGAAGCATGTTGTTCCCTAAATTGATGATAAACAAAAACAACAATAACAAAGCCTTACCCCATTAAATGAGATAGATTACATGGATCACACGATGTTATTATATTCTATTGTAAACCTGATTCCTTGATAGATTATTAACTAAAAGATATGTCTTTATCTTCATTGAATTGATCATCATGGCAAACACACGTTTGCGTTATGCAAGTTTGTGTGCTGTTAGTGTGTGAGAAGCGAATCTTGCATATGACTGGTGGATATGGCATGACACTACTGTTCATTGCAAGTGTAACAAGAACCTTTTGTTTATGGTTAAAGGTGGTCACTTGATGGCACATGTTCTTTAACAACACTATGAGAACAAGTTAAACATTATTAACAAATGTTCTTTGGAACCTTTTTCACGATAAATTATTGAATATTTGGAGCACCACATCGTTGTATTTGTCCAATACGATAACAAATCACACGTGATTACCAATATTACAATGTGCTTGTTTGGCAAAGCGTTGCTTATACCCATAAGCACTTCAACAGTGTTTTTTCGCAAAACGAGACAATCTCCTCCACATATTTCCTCGACTTGTGTGAATAAGCCTATAAGTACTTCTCCACCGCTTTGCCAAACGGATCCAATATCAACGCCATTTGCTGAGACTTCAACGCTAATTTCAATTTCAATTTGGGCATAATTTCACATGGAGCTTGAGGTCATTAGCCATATATGCGTCACTTTGGTCTATGAATATCAGAACCAACGCATAATAGCCAAAATCCATGAAAGTGATGACACCATAGAGTTCATAGCAGATCAGATTTTAAATTTTCAACTAATAACTTGTAAATAAGAAATCGATAGTTAAGATGATATTTTTATTTTAACTTTTTTAAACATTAAAATATTTTTTAAGAAATAATGAGGGATTAAATGTGAATAAAATTTTTTTACTTTTGTCCTATATATTATGTGAAAATTATGCTTTGAACAGAGAGTTTGAAGAGAGTCCCATTGCTTATGTTGGGTCAGTGGACACATTTACACAAGACTCTAGCCCAACAAATGAATTCAATAATTCATTGCTGTTGAAACACTTTCTTAATAAAAAATGAATAAAAATATACGTATATAGTTTCTGTCTTTATTATAAAATAAAAAATAAATTTGAGTAAACCCTATTTAACTAACATTAAGTTAAATTCCAGTAATTCTCTCCGCTTTCATTACTTTTTGCAATCTAAAGAATAAAATAATAGCGGAAAAAACTCTGGGTCAAAAATAATAATTTACAGATCATTTAATTATAAATTATGTACAATTTAAATTAACCTTTGTTCTCTCAAATTAATTCTTTTACAATCTCATGTTCTATGTATAAGAACTTCAAATACAGGCCAAATCTTGGTTGAATCTTTTACTTTTACTTATGTGGGACTTACTTCGTAGTGCTGTTTTCGTTTGCTTGAGCCCAAAATTATTCTATTTCATTAGACTTTGAGAAAAAATATATAAATATATGTGCCATCATATATTAATCAAAAATCGCATGTGATTAGGCTTAAGTAGAACTTCTCTTGAACTTCATCATGTTTTATTTTTTATTAGAATGGATCTTATGTTAAAGACCCACTAGAGTATCATACTAGACATGAATGAAAGAACACAATAATGATGCAAATTAAGGACACATTTAGAAGGCATAAAAACTAAACTCATAAAACAAATTTTCATACAGTCCAAACAAACATTCCAAATGGTTTCATACAGTCCAAACAAACATGCAATATTATAGTTTCATACAGTCACAGCTACATAACTCGATAAGATTCATTAAAAAGCACAAATTAATCATCGAATACTCATTCCATGAGAATCATCAAGCAGCAGGAGCATAGTCATAATCTGCATCATCATCATCTCCATCACCTTCAAAATTGCATGCTCCATGGTGAGAAGCATACTCTTCAAACACTTGGTCATTCTTATTACTGTATGATTTCTTCCTGCACCACTGTGCATCATTGAAAGACTCCATTGTACGACTAAGTTTAGGGAACTGATCGAAGAAAAAGAAATTGTTCAGAAGAAGAAGGAAAAGAACTAGAAGCAGCACATGCTTTAGTTTTATGGCTGCGGTTAGCTGGTTTGAGTTTATTGGAGCAGATATTGGGCTATAAATAGGGTATCACCGTATTAGAGGAAAATATGAGGCTCGTTCCAACACAAGGAAGGCACGTGGAGAGTGTGGAATAATTGTTGTTTGGAGTTGTGGCTTGTGAGCTTGGCCTGTTGCAGAATATTTGTGTAGTAGCCACATCAGAGATCTCTGACACTTGAGCAAGCTTGATTTTGTTTTTTTTTTGTTTGGGGGGGGGGGCCTTGTATGAGTGACACCTCTGCGTGCGCGTGTGAGAATATTGTGTCCAGGGAATTAGTGGGGACCTTTTGGTCTTCCAAAGGATGATAAAAGAATCTGTCATTAGTGGTGATGATTTTGGAGGCCAAATGGAACAAAATTGTAAAACAAAAGGACAAAAAGTTTGTATTTGGTCAAATAACTTTATACAGGTTTTATTTTAAAAAACTAAACATCATGTGTTAATATTTGAGAATGCTTTGCCAATAATTATATTTACAATTCCACTAACATTATTTTTGTTAATGAATTAGCTAGACGATTGAAAAAACAATTTATAAAATTAATGACCAAAATCAAATCTTATATAAAATTAAAGGTTCATATGCATCATGAGAACAAATATACCTTCTCTAGCCTTAATTATAAAGCACCAACAATAAATTTATTGGTCATCAATATAAGTCATCAACTAACGCACTAATTAGTATCTCTCATTTTATCCTTATTTTTTTTTGTGAAGCATTTTATCCTTATTATTAATTGATGTTTACTCCCCTTGTCTTATTTATAAAGCAAAGAGGAATTTTTATATAAATGCGCTACTTTGCCCTTCAATTATTATTATGTTGATTTTATTTCAATTGGCTATATTGTATATTAAATATAGATAAATTTGAAAAATTATTAAACTTTGAGACAAGGTTAATGATGTTTAAGATTTTTCTTAATTAATGTAACATACGCCGGAAGTGACTTATAAATAGGATTAGAGAATTAATGTTTTATTTATAGACTCCTTGAAATCCACATTATTTAAAGAGAGGTAAAGTTCCTTAGTTTGCATGGATTGATAGTTGGTGTCTTGAAATAATGACAATGAGTGAGGGTGTGTTGGATTAGTGGTGACAAAAGTGAATTTTTCATATGAATTTTGCAAATTTACATTTGAGTAAAAGTTAGACTGTATAATGTAAATTTTATTTGGATTGACTTTTGTGAAGAAATAGGTGAGCTACATTTATTTCCTCTACTTCCATACTCTTTAATTTGGTTGAAATCTTTTTCTCCCCCAAATGGGAACATTACAAAATAAAAGGGAATTTGCTACGGAATTCGCGACAAAATTGTGGCTTTTGATGGAAATTTACAATGGAATTCCATCCCAAACACATTTCTGATGGAACATATTGTTAAATATGATTAGTTTTAATGATGTCAAATATAAAAAGAAAAAAATCTATATAATGTATATTGACTAACTACTATATTTAATATGCATTCTTTTTATGTAGTTTGTTCAAAGAAAAGAAAGAAGTAGTCAAGATTGGATTATGGAGGATGATTAACAAGAAGATAAATTGACGAAAGAACTTGCAAGATGAAATGGGAACATCAAGATTCAAGATTTTAGATTTATAATTGGAGGATAATGTGGTTAAATAACTCAATTTTAAAGTTAAAATATTTCAAATAGATATTATATTATCATACATTGAGTTACCATTCATTTAAGCTCCATTAGACACTCAAAATTGATTATTGAAGACAATACTCGAGTACAGCCTCAAACACTCGAGTATGATGAGTTTTTGGAGTTTCCTGAAGCAACACTTGTAGCAATACTCAAGTCAAAGACTCAAGTATTCAGATTTTTGAGCTAATACTCGAATATAAGGATCAATACTCGAGTATCGACCTCCTCTATTTAGCTCTGCTTCACTTCCAGCTCAACATACGTTTAGTATTTTGATCATATTTCCCAAACCGCAAGTCTGGTTGATTTGGAAGTAAAGCTTGTTTCTCTCTAATAATACTTTTAGTAGAACTTGAGTATTTATCAAAAGTGTTATGAATACTCAAGTAAACAATTTTGCACTCAAGTATTGATTTTAAATCTAGTAAAATGTTTTTCAAGTAACACTCGAGTATTTATCCAAAACTTCAATTATGTTGAAATGAATTTCAAATGTCAATCAAGTATTATTTTCAACACTCAAGTACTTCTACGTAAACTTCAGTTTTGTTGAGATAATTTTCAAACACTTGAGTATTGTTAAACATATTCGAGTACTTACTTTATCTTACTTTTGTTTTAGAGTGTCATAGCAATGATTTTATTTGAAAAGTTTCCTTAAACATACTCATCTGACATAATTCGTATATGTTCTCATAAATGTTTGACCATTTCAATTAGCAACATGTATGGATCTCCAAAGACTTCATTTGTATTTAGCTCAGTAGATTAATTTTTTTCAACAAATGCTTGCTTCTTGTTAGAACTCCAATGGCTAGTTCAACAGACAATTTCACAATGGCTTTTCATTCTCTTTCAGCAAACAAATATTGTCAGAATAGATCACAAGTTTGAAAGATAGAAAACAAGAGCCAAAGTCCAATGGAAAATACGACACTCTTATCTAATGGATATATTTTGACAATATCTATAAATAAGAGGAAGCAACCAATGGATAACGATGATGAAGTATATGGAGTCACCAAACACAACACGTAAAGTGTGGATTCGAGGAAATCACACAACAACATTAAGACTCTGATATTAAACTTCTTTGTGAGCTTCAGTGATAATACAATATGCTTCATAGGATGAAGTATTTCTCAGATGTAATCATCCCAACCTTTGAAAATAACTTAGGATAGACTTAAGTGAAATAGAGAGTAACCTTACATATGGTAAGGGGAAGTGATTGTAAAGGTCCTTAAGTACCTATGTTAGAATCTTGAATCAGTTTCATAAATAGTCCATGAGAAGCACACTCTTCAAAGACATTCATTCTTAAAACTGTATGATTTCTTCCTGCAACATAGGCCATCAATGAAAGATTCCATTATCCAATAAAGTATAGGGAACTGAAGAAAATGAAATTATGAAGAAGAAGAAGAACAACTTTAGTTTTATGCTGTGGTTACTGCTTCTATAAGTAGTTTATCGCCTTACTAGAAGAAAGTATAAGGCTCGTTCTAACACAAGGAAGGCACGTGGAGGGTGTCGAATAATTGTTGCTTAGAGTTGTGTCTTGTGAGCTTAGCCTATTTCAGAATATGTGTGGATGCCACATGGAAATGCCTTTTTACACTTGAGCAAACCCGTTGGAAGGGAGGGGGTGTGCGTGTGTTTTTGCGTGCAAAGAGCGCTTGTGTGTGTGAGAGAGAGAGCCACAAGCAAAAGTAAAATGAGAATCTTGTATACAGGGAATTAGATGGGACTGTTGGGTCTTCAAAGGGTGTGATAAGAATCTTTCTGGTTAGTGGTGGTGATTTTGTATGGTCCAATTGAACAACGCTTGGAAATTAAACAAAAGGACAAGTGAGTGTTTTGACTTATACTTTTATATGACATTTTATTTTTCTTTTCATTTAATTTTATAAAGCACTTTTTATGCTCATAAGCACAGGGAACTCTTCTGATTTGACTAACTTGATATGAAACTCTCTCTCTCTCCACATCTCCCATCTATACCAGATATGATCATAAGCACAGGGAACTATCAATCGACCTATTGAAGGGGTTGACAAACTCAATCTCTGAAGTGAAAACATGATTAGCAGAGTTTTATTTTAAATACTGATATAGTTAATACATTAAGTTTATGAGACATTGCCACTCCTGTATTTATGTGAAATCTTTCTCTTTAATCACACATGGCAGTTCTTTTATTTTTTATATTTTACTTTTTATGCCCCTGCCTTCAAATGTAAAAGGTGTTGGCTTTCATTCTACACTTTTCTCTCTCTATTTGCCCATTTTGTTTCTATATGGTATGCAAAGAAGTAATGTGATAATGTCCATTGTTAACATGTGTTAGGTGCTTAATTATTGTATTTAGCTCTCTAACTGTTCTGAGTCTCTATTAAAGTTAGAACTTATCAAAATAATCTAAACTGCTGATATAACTTATGCTATTACAATATTGAGATTTCACAATATATAATTGATATTTTTTATATGATAAAAATATTCTCAATGAATATAGATTTAGAGAATATAATTGATCATTTTTCTTAAGCTGAATTTTAATTATTGAGATACTTTTGTGTCAGCTTTGCCAACTTTAGATCTTAATTGAATTGAAACTCTTAATTTCTTATTCCATTTATTAACATGAATGGAATGCCATAAACTGCTAAAACAGATTCCAAATCTCAGAAACTACATTCTTAAAAAAAAAAAACCCATTATTTTCCAAAAAACAATTTACTATATTACAAGGGATCTATATTAAACCCTAAACCACTAGCCTATACCCACTCTCTTTCCTTAACCACATAATAATCAAGTCCCATGTAATAATTCCCACTACAAAGCTCGTGAGGATTCATTAAAATAACCTAGAACCTATGATTTTCCTCCATCATCAAGCAGCGGGTGTATCATAATCTCCGTCCTCGTCATCGCCATCACCTTCAATTATATTGCAGGCTCCATCATCGAAAGCATACCATTCAAACACTATATCATTATCTTCTTGTTTCTTCCTGCACCACCGTCGGGCATCAGTGGCACTGAAAAAGGACTCCGTTGTAGAAAAAGAAACACTTTGGGAACTAAACGAAATGAAGTTGTGGAGGTGAAGAAGCTTTTGGTATATAAGGGTATAGCGTGTGTTTGGTTTGATATTGGATGAGAAAGGAGATTGGGATTATAAATAGAGAAACAGAACAACGGAAGGTTCTTTTCAAACTCAAGAAAGGCACGTGGAGAAGTGTGGAATTAATGGTACCTGGAATTGTGACTTGAGAGCTAGTCCCTTTGCAGAACGGGGTTTTGGGGGGGGGGGATTGGAAAGCCAATTGATGACACATTAGACAACACGTTGGACAGGAATAATGTGTGTTGTGTGGCTTTGTGTGGTCAGACACAATTAAGCTAAAAGCAACGAAAGAGACCAAAAAGTGGTGCAATATTAAAAGAAATCCTAACTATAGTGAGATGACATTGATAAAAATATAGATGAAGCAATGATGTGACTGAACTTTGAATTATTTTATTAACTGAGCTCAAAAAGATACAATGCCAATGAGAATCTAGTTATATAGCAACTTAACTTTGTAATTTTTTTTTTGTTTGATACACTTAACTTTGTAATTGACGTAATACAACTCTAACAACTCGTTATGGGCCAAAGCCCAAACATAAAGCACATAATGCACTACTATATCCCCTATTGTTTTTTCTTGAAATTACTGAAGCACGAGGCAAAAATGTGAGCTGCAGCAGTGCAGAGATTTTATAGAGGAATAGTTCCAAGTCTTGGACGAAATTTAGCTAGAGAAGCTGGTAGCCTTAGTTGACATGCCTGCCACCTATTCATTAGCAGGAACATGACTTTGAGTATATCATCAGCCAACTTTTCTCTAACAAAAAATAAGTACTATATGGATTACTTAATATAAGATTTAGTTAATTTTCATTAAAAATATTAAGAAAGTTAAATACTATACTTAAAAGTTTTTTTTCATATATTTACATTAAATATTAGCTTATGAGTTAAGCAAAATAATTTGGAGATAAATTACAAATATAAATATTTTTAAATAATGTATTTCGATTCCTTAATTTTTTTAACAAAAGTCAACTACTTTTTAGATTAAAGATCAGAGGTAGTACAACTCAAAATGTTTTGACTTGCTATGCTACGTACACTACAAAAAAATGTTTTATTCCTACTGACTTTCCTGCAGATTTTGACTAAAAATCCACAAGAAAAACTTTTCCTACGGATTTTTCCATAGAAAAATCACTACTAGAAAAATTCCATTTAGCGATGGAAAAATCCATCGCTAAATGGCTAGTTTCCTTCAGAAAATTTCCATTTAGCGACAGAAAAATCCATCGCTAAATGGCTAGTTTCCTTCAAAAAATTTTAACAACCCTCGTTTTAGCGACGGAAAATAGCCATTTAGCGATAGATTTTTTGTCGCTAAATAACATTTATTTAGTAGTGAATCCGCAAATAATTTTCGCAAGAAAATTCGCTGGTAAATTCCGCAAGTAATAAATTTGCAGGAAAATTTGGAAAAAAATTAAAATAATATTTTAAATTTAGTAACATTTTCCACGTAAATTTTCTACATATTCTGAGGGTAGAAGGTGTAATATCCCAAATTTCGTGAATGGAAGTAAAGGCCAAACCAATGAATTATAAAATGATTTGAGCCTCGTAAATAAGAAAAATAGAAAGGAAAATGCCTATACAAGAAAGGATGATCGACTAAGTTCCTAATCTTAAAAATTCTAAGTAAAAATGACCAGAGGACAAAACGATCATTTGGCCTAATAGCAAGGGTAAAATGATCATTTTGAATAATAAGGCATAGGGAACAAAATGTCATCAAATATAAAGACATTTTGGTAATTTGGTCAAAAGTCAACAAAAAGTCAAAGTTGACCAAAAAGTCAAAGTCGAATAAAATGTCAAAAGTCAACCAAGGGTAAGGTTGAAATTATGAAAAAGTAGTAAAGGTAGTGGCTTTGGTAATTTCGAGGAAAATGAGTCAAGTAGTGGCATTTCTGTAATTAAGGATTTTCAGATGGCTAAAAGACTGAGAAATAATTATTTGAGGTAGCAGAAGTCCTCAAATGCCGGAGACCCGAACTAAGAAAAGTTTAGTTGCATTATAAAGTAATTAATAAAATTATTACCCGGTATCCAATGCGGGCAGTTTCACTGAACGGAGAACAACAGTGCCCGAAAAGCCCGAAAAGGTATTTTCTTAGAAAATAATTACGGAAAATCCGGGAAGAATTTTGAGGAACAGAAAAGAGATTGAGAGTCAGGGAAAAATATAGAATTTTTCCATGTCCTTAAGTCAAATTGGCCGCCGGAAGCCCGTTTTACAGTGTTGCACGCAAATCGAGGAATCCTGATGAGTTACAAGGGAAACTCGGAGATGCTATGGGCTAGGAAATGAAGCCACCTAGACAAGGAGGCCTAGGGAATGGTGCCACATGAGAGAGAAAATCTTCGGAAAAGTAAAAAGATAATTACCCGTATAAAGGGTACTTTACGGAAATGCGTGCCATCAGATCAAGTAACTGGACAAGATGGATCTAGTCAGTCCAACCAAGTCATTAATGTGGTGGTTGAGAGTAATTATGACACCTTTTTGACTCACCACAATAGCTTGACAAGTGGCATGATCCTCTCCATTCAAGAGACAAAC